>CBVK0102137958.1:0-13128 GCA_900067695.1 Picea abies
ATATATATATATATATATATATATATATTAAAATTTAATATATATATATATATGTGTGTGTGTGTGTGTGTCCTATTTTCAAGGGTCATCGTGTCTGTATCGAATACCCGTATTCCTGTGTCCTCCGTGTCCCGTGTCTTCATGTTAGGTGACTGAGGAGGTAATTGAGGGTTAGGTTACAGGCTGTGGAGCTTGGTGCGACACTGGTCAGCCTCACCAGTGCTAAACTATGATGTAATGCACGCAACGCTATTTTGATGAAGAATAAGAAATAAAGTAGAAGATCTTTGTGGACATAGCCCAGTGGGGTGAACCACAGTGAAATGGTGTCTTTATGTGTGTTGTATTGCTTTTACATACTTATAAGCCATCTCGGGTGAGATTGCGTTGTGCACTCTGTGCGCAGTGTAGCCTTCTGGTTTACCAGAAGGGCTGATGGTGAATAGGGTTTTGTTGGAGAACTAAGGTAGAACCCGAGTCAACCCATACATCCAACAAATGGTTCCGTTTTCGGTTAGAACTCAGAAGAACAACCTGGAAGGGATCTGGTGAGAAGGTCTACGAAGAAGATGCAGTGGTAGAAAGGAATGTTTAGGCCATGGAACCCTACAAAGCAAGAGATTGAGAGATTGTTGGAGACAAAGCAACTCGAGTTCGTGCAGAAAGATAATAAAAGCTCCAGATACACACTGTGCCAGTATCTGCAAAGGTATGTGTTTATTGATTTGCATGAGGCATATTTATGTTATTTTCCAGATTTATTACAGGAATGGATATTGAGGTTGAAGGATACTCATCCAACTAATCGAATAAATCTAGTAGAGTGGACTGCTGAGAACATTGCGTGGTTGGAAAGGGTTAATAATAAATTTACGTGCAATAGATTTTTGGTTAGACCGTATTATTGCGGGATTTATTATTGAATTTGTAGTCGATACTATGAAGTCTTACATTGCTGTAGAGTATGATTTCTTGAAAGGACCAAGAGGGAGGTACATTAGGTCTCTTTACACGTCAATTAAGATCTTATTGCATGATAAAGGCGTGATGACCATGGAATCGTACAACTAAATCACTCTGCATGCATGGGGGAGCTGGGGGAAGCACCAAGGAAGATCTGAGATATGGAGAGGGCTTTGGACGAAGGCTAGAAGAAGGAAGCAATGGACCCCATAATGATGGATGAGGAACATGACAGGGAAATAATAAGGAAAGCAAGAGCGATGCGCAATGGACAACCCTATCAGTATAATATCAATAGTAAAAAGAGGGCAGTAGCCGAGTGAGAGGGCTTGGACAGTGATGAGGAAGAGGTAGAGGATCTCCACGCGACAGGGCAAATTGAGGAAATCTTGCGCGCCACATATGAGAGGAAAACCAGAGGTCAGGGGTCCGACGCAGAAGAAGACTCTCCATTCAAAATCCGAATTAGTGTGGAACCGACAACCCCTTGTGCGACTAAGACATCTGAAGAAGAAAAACCGATTAACCAACAAGTGATTAGTGGTAGAAAGATTTTTACAAGACGTGGGTCCAGTGGAAACTCAAGCAGAAGTGTCAGTTCAACAAGTAGCAGTCAAGTATTTACACCGCGTGGAGGTGGTAGTACAACAAACTTCATAATGGCAGGACAAGATCCAACTATTAGGTTACCAAAGTTCCACGGAGAAGGGTCAGAGGACCCATAAAAGCATTTGTTTATCTATGAGAAGATATGGGCAACTAAGCATATTACAGATGAGGATACAAAGGTTGTGCAATTGGCAATCACATTCAGAGACCACGCATTAGACTGGTACATGGGTTTCGCAACAAATAATCCAACGGGAACACGAACAACTGTAGCAGAAGTGAAGAGGCAATTAATCAATGAATTTCAGAAACCAAGTTCAGAGGATCAATTCATGATTGAAATGATAGAGATTAAGTAGAAACCAAGAGAATCATTCAGGGAGGTGGACCAAAAGTTCAAAAGACTAGAAGGTAAGTTGAAGTACCCTATTACTGATATGCAACATAGACATTTATTTGTTAAGTCTTTGTTGGCACATTTGAAGTATCCTTTGAGACAATAGAAGTTCGAAAGTCACGCTGTGAGGAAAATCAATATAAGAAGACAGATCCAGTTGTCGAAGAGCTGCGACAAGATCTGAAGAACTTAACATTTCAATTGAATCAAAATAAAGGTAAGGAGAAAAGAGAAGATGTCTGGTGTACACTATGCAAGACAAAAGGTCATCATAAGAATGAGTGTCCATTATTTGTGCAGTACATAGGAGTAGGTATGCCAAATCCTTTATCTTTCGGTGGACCATGGTGTGAGATATGCAGAACACATGGGCATGATCCCTATCATTGGCCCATGATGCAGAAGTATCAGACAATATCGAAGAGTACATTTTGTAATTTTTGCAAGTCAGTTGGACATGAAGACAAGGACTGCAAAACTTTGGAGATAATGAAGGAGAGAACATTAGATGCATATAGGGTGCACGCCGAGTTAATGACAACACAACCTGCACAACAGCCACAATATAATGCGCAACAACCACAATATAATACTGCACAACTGTAGTATAATAACACGCATTAGTTTAAAGCACCACCACAGTATAACAACACGCAACGGTGTGCAACACCACCACAATACAATAATGCACAGTTGCAGTACAATCAAGGACCTCAGTATAATACACCATGCAAAGATAATCAAGGTAACATAGGAGGCTATAGCGGAGGTGGTCGCGGAGGAAGAGGCTTTGGAGGAGGATGAGGACCAGTAGTTTGTCACAATTGTCAGAAACCTAGACACTATGCAAGAGATTGTCCTCAGACACCTGCGACATGTATGTATTGTCGCGTAATAGACCATGAGGCAGAAGACTGTCCGACACTTTTGGTGAAGATACAGGACAAGAGGATCCAAAACAATCAGAATGTACAATGGATTGTTGTGGAAAACATAGTAGAGGATGGGAAAAATATCAACATAGTTACTAGAGGGTGAGCAAAGACATGAGAAGATGCAACACACAAGGATCAGGATCAGTACCTGTGGGTCAATAAGAATACAACGCCTAAACATAAGTTTGATGCGCAGAAAGAAAAAGAGATATTCAAAGAAGCTAGGCAGGAGATTCTGAAAGAAAATATTGCGTCTACTTCAGGAACAAAACCAATAGATGAGATACCGGTGTATGACATGCCTCCATTATTTGACCAGACCAACAAAGAACAACCTTCAGAGCAAGTAACTTAAGAAACTTTTTGGGGTCATGTGTAAAATTGTTGAATGATAAAAATTCTTTGCAAGTATTGCAGAATCTGTTAGAAAAGTGTAATTCTGGGCAAGAATGGGTAAAGAGAGTGAATTAGTTCTGTAAGAAGAGAAGAACAAGTAGGGAATTCAGGTTGACTGCAAACATTAGAGATTTCAATATGGGGGATATCATACTAGACTTAGGGTCTGAAGTCAATGTTATACCAAAGAAGACATGTGAAGCTATGGGAGAACCAACATTAGGGTATTCACCTATCCAGTTGAAGTTAGCAAATCAATATAGAGTGGTGCCAATTGGAAGATTGAAAGGGATTCCAGTAGATCTAGATGGTGTGCGCACCAATGACAGACTTTGGAGTTATTGACATAGTAGATAATACTTCACCATATCCAACATTGTTGGGTTTGGATTGGGCTTTTGATAACCAGACTATTATTAATTTGAAGACTAAAAAGATGATCTTTGAATCAGGGGAGTACATAGTTATTGTGACATTGGATCCCTTAGAAGGAGGAAGGTATGTGGAATTTGCGACAAACAATTTTATTAAAGAGGATGTAAATCAACTGTATAGAACTACCGCGCGCGAAGAGGATTACATCAACCCAATTGCAGATGGAATGCTGAGTTGGAGGAATATTAGTTCTTGTGCTTCAGACTCTGATACAGGATTGGAGAACTGGCAGCAACGAGTACATGAATTATCCACCGGAAGATGTGCCAGTATGACATGCGGACTAAGATGGATTGGTTCATAGGTAAGAGAGCCTCCTACTTTTTATGGTCTGAATGACTTAGAATAATTTTTAATGAAGTTTGAATTAGAAGTAGTATAAAACTAGAGATTACCAGCATTAGATATTGCTTTGAAAGTTACAGTTGCCCGTTGGTGGGGTACACATAAGGAGAAGATCAACAACTGGTTTCAGTGCAAGAGGTTACTGCGCATCCTATTCGACGCAGAGCAGGAACATAGATATGAGGAGAAATATGATGGAATTGGACAACCTAAAGAACATGTAGAAAGATGTATAATTCAATGAAAATTTGTACCACCAGAAGAATGGCCACATCATTTTATTCACACATTAGAAGGCATTCCAAAGAACTGGTACACATAACAGGAACAACGCAGAGAAACTGCAAATTAGGAAGAAATACAATAGAATTTTGTGGTTACATTTTCCTTTCAGCATGAAACTCTAGAAATAGATACCGCGCTGAAGGTGGTAAGAGACATGATATTTGAAGAACCAAACTTTGAAATAATCCCAACATATCAGAATCGGACTAGACAGACAGTTAGACAGTTGCTACACTTTTATCATGTCACAGAAGAAGAAGATCAGCAGAAGAAAACCCGCGCAATATCCAGATCCCAAAAATTGAAGGAGAAAGGGAAGTAGAAGGGCCAAAGCTAAATTCAAAAGATTATGCTGCACCCCCGAAGATAAAAAAGGTAAACATTGGAACTGCAGAAAATCTAAAGATTGCAAGCATTGGAGACTATTGGGATAATCAGACAGTAGAAAGAATTACATAATTACTGCACGAGTACAGTGATTTGTTTCTAGCGACATTTTCAAAGATGAAGGGATTAGTAGGAGAACTAGGAGAGATGAAGATCCCCTTGAAGCTAGAAACCAGACCTATCAGACAGAGACCTTACAGGTTAAATCCAGTGTATAAGTAGAAGGTGAAGGAAAAAATTGACAGGATGTTAGAGGTTGGTGTCATAGAACCGGTGGAAGAATCAGAATGGATCAATCCTATGGTGGTGCAAGAAAAGAAACAAGGGGGGATTAGGATTTGTGTAGATTTGAGAAAATTGAATGATTCTTGCCTACATGATTCTTTTCCTACTCCATTTACAGATGAAGTGTTGGAGAATGTAGGAGGTCAAGAAGCTTATTCATTTACAGATGGGTTTTTAGGATATCGTCAGATCAGGATAACACCATAAGATAGACATAAGACTACATTTGCTATAGAATGGGGATCATTCCAGTATACAATTATGCGATTTGGGTTGAAGAATGCGCCAACAATTTTTTTAAGGGTAGTAGTAGCAACTTTTAAGGAATTTATTCACAAGTTTTTGGAGGTTTACTTGGACGATTGGACAGTGTTTAGTTTATTAAAGGATCATGTTGAAGTGTTAAGACTAATGTTAGACAGATGTAGACAACATCATATTTCATTGAATATTAAGAAATGTATTTTAAGCACACCTTTTGGTATTTTGTTAGGGCATGTGGTGTGTAAACAGGGTCTGCTAGTTGATCATGCTAAAATTGCTGTCATAGTTAACTTACCACCACCGAAGTCAGTATGCCAGTTAAAGAGTACACTTGGCCATATAGGGTATTACAAGAAGTTTATAAGGGGATATGCACAGATTACTGCGCCAATGGAGAAATTGTTGAAGAAAGACACTAAGTATCAGTGGAATGAAGAGTGCCAACGAAGTTTGGATATTTTGAAAGAGAAGATGGTTACTGCGTGTTAACCCCTAGATTTTCACCTTTGAAAATATTAAGGGTTAAGAGCCAACATGCAACATTTTGGCCGGCATACTGAGATTTCCCCAGAGTTTAGCACTTATGTTGAGCAGGAGGTTGGTTCCCACACGAGGTAGGTACATGATCAATACATGGTTGCTTGGTTCAGAGTATGAGTCTACTTGGTTTCCATGCATTTTGAGAGAGGTGGATACATACAACATGTGTTGCTATTTTCTAGGAGACACGGTTTGAGTGGGTCTCTTAGCAGTTTGAGGCAGTTCTGAGCATACGGTACGAGTCCTTGTAGGATTCTAGGCCCGATGATACTTTTCCAGGCGACATGCAGGAAATTTCTATTTTTAGCAGGTTTTTCTCTAGGCACCAGATTCAAATTCTGAGAGCGCAGTATTGATCCTTAAGACATCCAAAGTTTTATGGACCTTTTCCAGGAAGATGTGGCCCAGATTGTTGTTTTTAGCAAGTCGAGCAGCAGGACTCGCATGTCGGTTTTGATTGCATATTCAGATCCCTTGCAAGAAGACGAGATCAATGAGTATAAAGTCAAGGGCATTCAGAGAACTTTCTATTTTTAGCAGGTTGAGCACCATGGCTTGCATGTCGATTCTGATTGCGGATTCAGATTCCTTGCAGAAAATCGAATTCAATGAGTATAATATCATGGACATGCGAGGACTTTCTATTTTTAGCAGTGTCTATTTTTAGCAGTAGACACATGATGGTGCTCGCCCAATCATGCTGAGCATTTGTGGAAAGTTTGGGTCAGTTTTGACAAGTTTCAAATTTTTGGGACTGGATGGATATTTTTAGCAACTGCTATATTTAGTAGGTCCAGTCATCATCCATGCAGTGCCAAGTGGCATCCTCATAGGTTGACATGTGGCAGCTCTACAAAATGATGTGGCATCCACCTAAGCTAGGGCACATATTTCCAAATATTCGAGCATGTTATAATTAATTAATGATGGGAGAAGGGGTCACATGAGTTTAGCCCTATAGTCTCCCTCATGCTTGAGTTAAAATACACTTCACTCATGTGGCAGCTAAATAGTAAATATATCCTTCACCTACCCCATCACTCCAGTTGACTTGGGCGCTTTTCTCACTCTCACTTTAATCGCCACTCACTCCATTCATGCGTCCTTAAATTAGTATGGCACACTCATTATCCCCTCTCCATGCATTCAAACTCACATTCACTTATCTCACTACTCCTCTTCCACATCCACTCAGGCTTTGTTTTTTGCCTTTTCACATGCTTCCATCATGCTCCTAGTCCCTATTATTATCCTCCTCATGCGTCCTCTCTTCTTCCCTTGGATGTGCGCCCTCACTAACTATATATTAGAGGCTTGCCATTGGTTATTTTGTCAGTTCTTGCAGTAGCAGCATAGTGTCTCTCTCATTCTCTTCTCTCTTTCTCTAGTCTAGTGGCTCCTCTTTGAGAAAAGTAGTCATAGTACCGGTTGTAGGCTTGCTAAGTGTAGTGCAAACAGTCCTCTTGTAAGCTTCATCAATAAAGAAGTTTGTGTTTGTCTTCAAACCTCTTTTCTTGGCGGTATTATGGTAAATTTGTGATCTGATATGTCATTTTCTGAACTGTTCATTATGGATAATTCTGATCTTTTTGAATAGTTTTCTTCTTCTTTTCCAGTCTATTATCATTGTGCTAATCCTGTAGGTTCCCTCCAAGCATAGAATATTACTTTTCCTCATCGTTTTGGACTGCTTTTACACGCTGTCCAATATCGAACAACTTGCTGTTTTGTAGGTTTTATACACAGAAATCAGACTTAAAGGCAATAGCAAGGTGCTTCATTGTGCCTAGGGTCTCCTCCCAGAGGCTAGCAACCACTAGCCCAAACAGAGAGGGGTTTGGCCAGTGACAATTGGGGCCATTACTCCTTTAATTAGCCAGGTTTTCATTGCTATCCTAACACCATTATCAACTCAATTGGAGGGTGGAAATTTCTGCTAACACTGCGCCAATTTTAGTGTTTCCAAACTGGGCCAAAGAATTTCATGTGCATGTGGATGCATCTACAATAGCATTAGGAGCAGTATTGAGTCTTGACACAACCGGGAGAAGGTGATATAGATCACCCAATTGCATTTGCAAGCAGAAAGCTCTCATATTCAGAACCGAACTACAACACTACAGAAAGGGAAGGATTAGCTATGGTGTATGCATTGCAGAAATACAAACATTACTTGTTAGGGCAACATTTCAATATGTTTACAGATCATTCTGCTCTCAAATATTTAGTCAATAAGCCAGTGTTGGGGGGGAGGATATGCAGATGACTACTTTTATTCCAAGAGTTTGACTTTGAAGTTGTGGTGAAGCCTGAAAGATTGAATGCAGGACCAGATCATTTATCCAGGATAACTAAAGGAGAAGAACCCAGTAGCTTGGAAGACAACTTCCCAGATGCACAATTGTTTTCAGTACAGATACCTGATGAGTATTTTGCTGACATTATTGAGTTTTTGAGTACATGATTTGCACCAAGAGAATTTACTACTGTGCAGAAGAAAAATTTGGTGGTCAGAGCTGTAGAGTACCAATTGATTGCAGGTCATTTATACAAGCTTGGAGCAGAGAATATTTTGAGATGTGTGATGGAGCATGAAAGGCCTATCATTTTAGCAGAAGCCCATGAAGAGATTGTTGGAGGACACTATTTAGGGAAAGCCACTGCGCAAAAGGTATTACGCACAAGATTATGGTGGCCAATAGTTCACAAGGATTCAAAGGAGTACTGTCAGAATTGTGATGTTTGTCAGAGAGTTGGAAAGCCATCCAGGAGGGATGAGATGCCATTGATACCACAGGTAACTTTGCAAGTGTTTTACAAGTGGGTAGTAGACTTTGTAGGTCCAATTAATCCACCAACAAGAAGGCCAGGAGCTAGATATCGACATAATACTTGACCAGATGGGATGAGGCAGCAACAATGAAGGATTGCAGCGCAAAGACTGTTGCACGCTTTTTATTTGAACATATAGTGACAAGGTTTGGATGCCCAAGAATATTGATGAGTGATCAGGGGACTCACTTTATCCACAGTACAATCCAAACAATGATGGAAGAATTTGAGATACATCACCAGAAGAGCACTCCTTATCATCCTCAAGCGAATGGGACAGTAGAAGCGTTCAACAAGATATTGGAGATTGCCTTGACAAAGATTTGTAATGTAAACATGGATGACTGGGACTTGAAGGTACCAACAATGTTATGGGCTTATAGAACTACATGCAAGAAGCTAACAGGGTAGATACCTTTTAGATTGGTGTATGGACAAGAAGCAGTATTTCTCTTAGATTATTTGATACCAAGTTTGCACATTGCAGCAATTACAGAGATGGCAGAAAGAGGCGCAGCACAAGAAAGATTAGCTCAACTCATGGAATTGGAAGAAGATAGAATTATAGATGGTTTCCATCAGGAGGTACAGAAAGCAAAGGATAAAGCCTGGCATGAAAAACATATTAAGGAAAAGAACTTCAAAGTAAGAGATCTGGTTCTCCTCTATGACAGTAAATACTTGTAGCACCCAGGGAAGTTCATAATGCATTGGCTAGGGCCATATGAGATAAAGTCTGTCACAAATGGAGGTGTTGTGCAGCTGAAGGACTTAGTAGGCAAGGAAATGCAAGGAATGGTGAATGGTAGTCGACTGAAACTGTATAGGGACAATCGACCTACCAACCCTCAGTAATCACAGTGCAGAAAGTAGAATTGTACAAAATGTATATAGTAGGAAGAAAAAGAAGAAAAATAAAAGAAAAATAAATAGAAAAAGAAGGAAAAGAAGAAAAAAGTAGAAAAATGAAGAGAAAGCCAAAAATAAGTAGTTAGAGGAATAAGTGGTAGATAGACATTTGACAATTACAACGTGCAACAGATAGCAAATTGATGCGACAAAATTAAGGAGACTGCACGTAAGAAAAGTAAACACTACGCGACGAGATGAGAAATGTCCGGAAAAGTGAAAAACTGGTGAACGGAAAAGAAAGGGCGCGTCAGAGCATTAATGGCAGAGTATATAAAAAGGGAAAAGAAGGGAAAACACAAAACACTTGTGATTTTTGAGCAAAGGAGTGACAGAGCAAACATGGTGCGAGTGAGTAAGAATCTGTAAAGAACCCAACCGAGATTTGCAGTCAAGTTTTCCCGAGTTAAGAAAATGGCGCCACTAAAGTTCGGAGGACCAAGTCAGTTCGCGCAAAGGACCCGAAGCACTAATAGATCGCTGGAAGAAACGACCAGAGTGGTCGATGTGGACGGAATTCCAACTACAAAGATTGAATCCATTAGTCCGACGCGGATCGAAGAAGAAAACCCATAAGAAGAAACAACGAAAGTCAGCCAAGCAACGCATGAACGAAACCCTAGGATGGAAGCAAACCCTAGCATCGAAAACCCAGGAACGATGCACAAAGAGGATGAATAGGGTGTGACGACGTCAATGATAAAACAGAGTCAGACAAACCTACAACAGAGGAAAACCCAGAGGTCGAGGATGATCGCGTCACAGATGAGGAAATGTAGGAAGAAGAAATCCTAGAAGAAACAACAACAGGGCCGTCGAGGAAAAGGGCAGCAGTGGCATCAACGCGCACACAAACACAGATTTTGCTATCAGTGCCACACATTCTCGACTTAGTCGTCATTGTGGAAGATATGTTGGGATTTGTTGCCAAGTTGAGGTACATCGATCATGATGTGACAGAGGTCACCAAGTTCCCAGAGCTCGTGTAGGAAGTTTATATGGAAAACACGGGGTCAACCTCGAAAGGAATCCCAATTATGGAACCTAAACAGTGGATAGTTGGACTTTACAACTCTGGCATAATGAATCTATTGGAAATCCCTCACTTCGGCAGGGAGAAAGACGTAAATGCATGCGTCAAACAACTTTTGGCACGCGTACATGGAGGATTTTTATGGATGGACAGAGCTGTCCAGATCGATGTCAACCTAATTTCCAAGCTGACAGGACTACCAATAGATGGGGTGAAGTCAGAGCAATACCTCGATGATAAAACGAAGGAGAAAGTCATTGCAGAGGAAGTGAAGGCAACATTTGGCATAGACAGAGGCAAGAGAGGGATGATCATTAAGAACATCAATGACCCAACTACCAGATTTGCGATAAAATTAATGGCCTGCAAACTACTTAGAAAATGTCGCAAAGAAGAGGCAGCTGCAAGAGTGGTCGTAGCAGTTGCGCAGTGCACAAAAGGAACAATTCTAAGTTGGGCGTCGTATCTGCTCAACCTTTTGTTAGAAGACTGCAAAGATGCACAGGATGCTGGAACAAAGTTCCACTATTCTTGGTTGTTGATTTTGATAGCCTTGGAGGCATGGGAAAATCCAAAGTTTTCAATGTTTTGTGAAAGAACAGGAAGGTGTGGCGCAACGAGATATGAGACCCTGTGACACAACACAGATGCCAAGCAAAGAAAAGCCAACTCAAACATTTTTGGCATGTACATTCAAGAGATGCAGGAAAAGATTGCAAATACACGGAGAATTCACCTGAAATGGTGAAGGAGCATGAAGGGATAGCCAACTTTAAGGCATCCAGGCATAACACATGGATACAAGCAAGAAGAGACCCTAAGAAAACATGGCTCAGGATGCACTATTGCATAACCGCAAAAGAAGTCTAGTGGGTACTGGCAGAATGGCCTGATCAATGGAAGGTGTCAGTAGCAGTTAAGAAAGGAGCAAAGGGTAAGGAGCAGGCAGAAGCTGGCACATCACAAAAGTCTAGTAGCCCAACAACAAATACTAGAAAAGCAGTCGAGTGTAGCAAACCCACAGCTACTGGTACAACAACAAGGAAACCTAGGAAGAAAGAAACAATACCAAGAGCCTCAGTGCTACTGTGCTAGGAACTGACAACGCAGAAGGAGCAAACAGGGAAGCGCAAAAGAAAAATGAAATCCCAACACAGGAGACAAGGACTGGAAATATACCATAGGCATCAAAACTTGTGCAGAAAAAAAAGAGGAAATCAACCATGCAGATGGGAGAACAGAGAAAGAAGATGAAGGCATAGAAGAATCCCATTGAGCTCACAAGCATACAAGACGACGCAGGGTTAGTAGTAGACAAGGTACAAGACTGAGGAGAAGAAGCACTCTATGTCACATAATCTCAAAGAGAAGAACTCATGAAGAAGATAATGGAAGTCAAAGAAGTTCTGAAGAGCTTACAGCTCAATGTCACACAACAAAGAAGTACAGCGCAACAGGTACCAATACATGAAGGAAAGGATACAATCCAGACAGAAATACTGGGAATTGCGATGTTTAAAATAAGTCAAAGCATGTTACAAGTAGATGAGGAAACCGTGCAGAGACCTTTGAAGGATGTGGAATAGTTGGACTTGGCATTATCCAAGATCCCAACAAAAGCACTATATAAGTTACAGATGAGCGTGGCGCAAGAAGTGCAATCAAGGGCAAGGACGGACGCAACAAATTTGGAGACAACCAAAGAAGAAAAGGAGGTGCTAGAGACCGTCCTTAAAGAAGTGCAGATTGAACATGAGGAGGATAAACGACACACAAATAAATTGGAGCAAAGACTTGAAGAAGTCCTCCAAACAATTCTGGATAACGCACTAGCAGGAGAACTCAATGCAAAAGAAAAGCTAAAGAGGATAGCGCAGACAATGGAGCGATATAAACAGGAGATAGTCTAATTGGTTGGGAAGCTGACACCAACCACACCTCCAAACGTTAGATCAGAGAGGGAACAACATGCAATAGAACAAACAGATAGGATTGCGTTGAAAGTCAAAGAAATAACAGAGCTTTACGAAAGGACCACTCATATATGGACGAGCCTAGCAGAAGATGAAGGGATCCAGCAGTTGGATCAGAGGGAAGAAAAGTTGAATGTCGTAGTCCAGGATCTAAAGCAAAGACAGTAGACAATGCCTATATCAGAGAGACCGAGGGCTGCATGAGAGATGGAAAACTTACAAGTAGAGGTAAGGACCATGCAAGAGGAAAAGCAAGCACAACAGGCTCAGTTGGAGCCACTTCAGGAGCAAGCTGAAAAGATGATAGCAAAGCTAGAACTAGAGAAAAGCAGATTGGAACAGGTGCACGCGGAAAGTAGAGAAGTGTTGAAGGAGCACATCACAATGTAGGTGGTGGAGACCCTGACAGAGAAGAGTGCGCAGACCAAGACACAAGTGGATGAACTAGCAAAGAAGTTCCAGGAATTGGAAAGATCTGTACAGGAGACACACACTGCCTAAGTGGCTCGGGACAAGCCACAGGTTAGTGTTGGGGGCCTG
>CBVK0102138007.1:0-10686 GCA_900067695.1 Picea abies
AAAATGGGCCCTAGTCAGCTTAGAATAGTAGACATCCCTCGAGTGTAAATCTTCTTCCTGGAAAAGACCTGCAAGAAAAGTTACATATGCAAAAGGAGGATAAAAATGAATGGTAACAGATTTTTGTAAAGCCCTAGATCCGGTAGCCACAGCCAAATGCAGATATGGTATTCAACCAAAAGAATGCACAAATGTAGTTGTCTATATATATCCAGCCCCGCCAAAGTTGATGTGCCTTTTGCAGCTTTGTGGAATGGTTCAATGTCAGCAAACATTGACATGAGCTGTCCTCATCCAATCTGTGAAAGTCTTGGGATCCTTTGGATGTCCTCCTTTGAAGAGCCAAGCATTTCCAGGATCATTTGGAAGACTTTGTTAGAAGCAGTTCTCTAACACAGAAGGTCTCCATGAAATGCAAGTGAAAGAAAACATCCACACACCTCAAGTACATGCACTTTTGACTCTGGATGATCTCCCAAAAGTAAAGTCCCCAACTGATATAAAATACTAGGATCTGATTCCAATTCTCAGTATGAGGTCAACAGGCACATACACCATGACTATCTTCCATGATTAGGAGAGAAATGAGGATTTTCCCCCAATTTCATATTTCAGCCTTCCAGAAACATAATGAGGAAACTAAGCTGCACCACCACTAGCATTTTCAAAAAGCAGGATCAAGGACAACAGTAAACCAAAAATCCACTGGATTGTGTGGACGATCATAAAGAAGCCACCAATAAGTTTGCAGTAATAATAAAAACTCAAGCTGTGAAGCCACCAACAAAGAGTGTTGCCGGTTGTAACCCTGCCTCTGTAAACCTTTTATGGACTGTGTATCAAAACAACAACAACTTCAGGTACAAATCATTTTTAGATCCTCTGATATTTTGCCCTTTTAAGAATGACCAAATATAGTCAAAAAACTTCTTTTTGACTTTCTTTTTCAAGAATAGTGTTTAGACTTGGTTTGATAATTCATAATCATCCTATTCCAGAAAATTTCACATCATTCCAACTTGAATATCTCGAATCTGGGCAAAATTTTGAATATTCTAGTTAAAACAGCTTTCTGTGGTTAATAGTTATTTGGATTTAAGCACCTTATCCACCGAAATCACTTCTTTTCGGTGGTTAATGAGCACTGGAGGGCTCGCCTAAACCACCGAAAAACAGAAGTATTTCAAAAAATCAAAATATCAAATTTTTTATTACCTGCATGTTTGTAAATGACTTCAGGGCTTCTTAGATGAAGCTCCTTTCTTTCTGACTAAACTTGTAATCTCCTCCTGATAGGTTTCAGCTTGCAACTCTCCTTCCATAGAAGTCTCATTTAACTTAATTTTCACCTGGCCAAAACACCTCAAACACGCCAAAACACCTCAAACACAAAAATAGAACTTTGCTACTGATGCAATTAATTATGTTTCATCAATATAATCCACCCTCAAGGCATTTGGGAAAATAAAACTCGGACCTGTGCAAAAATTGTAGCATTCTGCCCTGTTTCCACGCTTTTGGTAGTTAAAGAGACAAAATTTTGAAAACATTGACTACCAAAAGCTCTACCTTTTGGTGGCTAATGAACAGTTGAAATGTTCGCCTAAGCCACCAAAACTTGTGAATTAAAAATAGTTTAAAATGTGTTACCTCTCTAAAATCTTCTGCAGTCTGAGCAAGGTCTTCCAAGCCAGGATTTCCTTTGGGCAAAAACAAGATTGATAGAAGGCTCTTTGTGTTCCCTTGTTGATCACATTCCACAAAGCTTCTGCAGATTTTATCATCACTGGTGCTTCCAGAATTTGATTTCAGTCTGTCATTCTCTTTAACTATTTTTTGCCTCTCCATCTGATGCAATGTCCTTCATGCTAATAGTTACTAATGTGGAAAATTTTGCATAGGTGGGAAACAAACACCAGTCACCAAGTTGCCAATTAGCATGAGAGAAACAAGACAAGAGTGTCAATTTCTTAGGGTCCTGCTGCCGCTGTCTAGATCTGAATCACCTACAGTTAACCAAAGAGAGCGAACATGTATGTTTTCTTCCTCTGCAACTGTCCCAATTTAAAATTGAATACATATCTGCAAATGAAATCTATTAGACAACTGTACAACCATAGCTGAAGTTTGCTTCCATTCTTTTGGGCAGTTTCTCAATGGCAGGTCTCTCAGCACTATCTTCGGATCTTGGAATATTTGATTGATTTTGAAGATCCTTATTTCCTCTTCGGGTATTTTCTATGTTAGAGTCATCAAAAAGGTCTGCCACTGAAGCAACCGGTTTGTTTATACATTTTCACTGCTTATGAAACATGTGTTGCTATTTTGAATGCTACAAGGAGCTGTAGAGACTATTAGTCCAGAGGATATCCTGAGAAGTATGCCAGAGTTGCCCGAATCAACAATGTTGCTTTCCCTTTCAAAAGTTGTATGGTAGTTATTTGAAATGCTCTGACCTTAGTAGAGATCTTTACTAGAAATGGGACCTAAAACTTTAGAACAAGGATCTCTTACTGATTTACGATTCAGGTGTTTGTCTCTCTTCCCCAAAGCCCATATCTCATCAGTTGCAATTATACTAAGCATGCCCAAAGTAGCTACTGCAATACCATGTCTGGCAGCCAAACTAAATTGACAAAAATGCTTACTATAATAGCACATACAGGAATAATAACATATTTGTATCCCAAAGCCAACCCAGAAATAACCTTAGTTGTTGCTGTAGTCCTGCATGAATGAACAACACCTGTGAAGAAACAATGAGGAGTCTGTTCAGTTACCATGTTTTTTCCAGCATTGGATCTGGTTGACTGTCATAGCATGTTTTTCAGAATTTATGCCGTTAGATACTCCATTAAGAGAAACATGATTGACATCCCTTCTTTGCTGTTGATGGGCATGTCTATGTTCTAATTTAAACAATCATCATTCTGCTCCTTCCCCTGTAATTCTACAAGGAAGTGATATACAGGATCACATCCTATTCATCAATTATAGTATATGGATCTACCAATGGTGCCATTTGACTTAGCATTACCAGTCTTGTCCAGAAACATGAGTCCCAAAGCCTAATCATGATAGAGAAGGAACACCGGGCTTTCATTGGCAGGTACACGTAAAAGCAGTATCACCAATAGCTCAAATAATATAGCATCCAATGTCGAAGGCGTAATGATCATTGCATTTGATCCCATGTGTAATAGGAAACTGAGGAATGGAATTTAGAAACAGAACCATCAAAGAAAATGCCGCACACGAGAATATGGTAATTACGGTGGTCCCTAAAACATTGTCGCCGAGGAATAAACCCAAAAACAAATAGAACGCCAACACCATTACCAAATATGTCGTGATTCCCACCATCTGGATGATGAATTTTGCCAAACATTCGACCATTCTTCAGCCACCTTGAACGGATTTGGAGCTGATTTTGCGCGCCAGGATGAGAGATTTACGGCGCCAATTTATTTGCAGAAGCACTTAGCCCAATAACTTCCTTGACCTCATCTTCTGGTATTCGGCCATATCCACTATCAAATTTGATCTTGCACAATCTCGGAAGTACCTCCACAGTTGTCTCGAATCCCTGCCCTGGCTTTTATCCATATATCTCACATCGCCACACGTCCATTGCAACTTGAGGAAAAACCCCGAGTGTGTGATGCCCAACGTTTCCATACAGAGATAGACACCACCTCTTCTTTGCGGATTATAACAATGAACAGGCTCACAGGCTCGCTTGATGTTTGGCGTGTGCAAGAGCACGAAAGTTTTAAATTTTGAATGTGATAAGATTTTCGGTGGCTAAGGACCTACCATTTATAGCTAGGTTGAAGGCGTCTTCTGCAGGTCCATTTACAAACCAGAAAAGACTTTTCCGAATCCAACATCATCGCTGGAATTTATCCAAGCCTCAAATGGAGATAATGAAATGCAATATCCACAAACCTTTGAATTGATGCTAGTTCGCGGCATCATAAAATCAGAGGCTTTAACTATCAGCTTGAGAACAGAAATGTGCAAGGTCTCCACTTTGTTAAAACAACTGGTATTTTCCTGTATTCACTGTATCGATGGTATTCTCACTCAATGCATCGACATCCTTTTCAATACAATGAGGTATGACTGAAATAATTTATCAAATGGGCAAGCAAACAGTACACATCAGGCGGGTAATAGATCCTTTCTTGAAACTTTCTTCGGGCAGATAATGACTGTATATTGAAATGCAAATTGAAAAACAGGGGGAGCATCTGAGTTCCTGCTAAAACCAATGTTTTTCTCAAAATCAAAATCATAGGCATAAGTGGGATATGTAACACAGCAGATAATATGTTGTACATTATCATATTGTGGATCCGGGAAAAAGGTGGTCGTGTGAGTGACCAGGTCTGAATTCGAGTGATGTTCTGAGCCTTAATACACAAGCAAAAGCATATGGACGACTCAACATTCGATATAAACCTTGCTTGAACAGCCACAGCAGCCAGATCCTTGAAACATTGCACGGTCAACATCTTCACCCTTGCTAGACACCTTCAAAATTAGAAATGAAACTTCCTAATAATGCCATTAAATATCATCTATCGTTATGAACCCTTCTCATGGCCTTCAGATCAAGAAAAATTGGATCTGTGCAAAATTTGTATAATTCTGCCATGTTTCTGTGCTTTTGGTAGTTAAAGAGGCAAAATTTTGAAGACTTTAACTGCCAAAAGCTCTGCCTTTTGGTAGCTAATGAACAGTGATTTGTTCGCCTAAGCCACCAAAAGCTGTAACTTCAACCAAACTTCATAAACTCAAAAATTTCCTTACTTCATTTATACTGAGAAGCTTTGGCTGCCTTGACGATATTCCAGTCTTTTTACAGGTCTGGTTCTTCCTCCTTAAGTTTTGTGCCAAGCACTCCAACAAATGGATTCTCTTAGATCAAAACCGGAAATGTTTCCAAAGTCTCTTATAAAGGGATCCTCGGAATATGGTTTTCCACGAGTAAAAGACAAACAGTTTTTCTCTGCCGAAATCTAAGATAGGGTCATCCAAATGCATACCCCTGTTTCCTCAACTAGCTTTGGAATGATGTCATGTAAAACTATTTTGAGATTTAATAGGATGCCATACCAACCAAACCTAATTTCAAAAGGCACACAGCAACCCAGTATTTCACTTATTTATGAGATCAAAACTGAAAAGATCTAATTGTTCGTGTCGTGAACTTATTCCTTTATCTATTCCTACTCTAACCAGTAGAGACAGATAAATCAAGTAAAACTCGATTTCCAATGTAACCAAGTGAGAAACTGATCTACTGATATCATGCTTGATCTTGACTCGAAAAATATTAGAAACCATAGCATACAGAAATGGAGTTTGAAAGGGCGGCAGAACCAACCTTCATTTGACAAAAGCAATTTGACATTTATGTTGTTCGAGAACTCTAGATAATCAGCAAAAGTATCAATGACACTGTAAGGAAACACTTCTTCCTGTTGCTTCAACTGAACATCAGAAGATCTCTGCATACCCTTCTTCTGAGAATAGCTGCCACATTCAACTGCGTGTAAATTTGAACAGGGCTGCAAACTCACTGCATTGTTGATGATGAATGGTTTTTTGTTGTCTGCAGATCTAGATTCAAGTATAGTGCATGCAAACATGTTGATTTATGTGGATGAATTTTCAATGTCAGTTGCAGGAGCTTCAATATCTACTGCGAAAGTTTCTGGATGACAGTATTGTTCTTCATCAAAGACAAGTGAATCCACCACTCCCTTGTTTTTCATAGGAGAATGAACAATCTCCTGATCTTCCTCTTGAACAACAACAATAGAAAGAACTTCGTGTTCACCATTAGAATAATAGACATTTTGAGTGTGTGAATGAAATTTTTCACAACAACCTTCAAGAAGAATTTCCTGAGCAAAATACCTTTCACATCGATGATGGAATACTCTATGAAACTCATTTAAAGAGGATATGCTAGAAGGAGGTAAATAACGATACCATTCATGAGCATCCCTTTCTAATGAGAAGACAAACATCTTCATGAGCACATCCTCATGATATACATCCAGCTGAATCATGCATTGATGAAATCTGATGATTTTTTCAAAATTGGATTTACGATCTGGTTATCACCAGGTTAGGATAAAATATGAGGACATAAGTAAAACAACATTCCGAATGAGATATGGACATTATGAATTTGTTGTTATACCATTTGGACTCACTAACACACCAGTCACATTTATGTGTTTAATGAACAGTATTTTCAGTCAGTACTTGGACAAGTTTGTGTTGATATTTATTGACGATTTTCTAGTATATTCTAAAACGGAAGAATAACACGAAGAGCACTTAAGGATAGTTCTGCAAACTTTAAGAAAGAAAAAACTATATGCTAACTTCGATAAGTGTGACTTTTATAAGAAGAAAATATAGTACCTAGGTAATGTAATATCTGCAGAAGGCATTGCAATCAATCCTGAGAAAATAAGAGCCATCATGGAATGGTCGATTCCTAAGGACGTAGCGGACATCCGGTCATTCATGGGAATCACTAGATATTACCGCAGATTTATAGAGGGATTTTCCAAAATTGCATACCCTATCACATCGTTACAAAAGAAGGGAACCAAGTTTAACTAGTCACAGAAATGCCAAGACAGTTTTAATAACTTAAATGAATTGTTAAAGACAACACCCATTTTAAAGGTAGCAGATCCGGACAAAGACTTCATCGTCCATGTAGATGTGAGTAAAGAAGGACTAGGTGGCATCCTAACTCAAGAAGGGCACGCTATTTGTTATGAGTCCCAAAAACTAAAGGAACACGAACGAAACTACGTCACTCATGACTTAGAGTTGGCAACTATACTACACCCCTTAAAGATGCGGTGGCATTATATAATGGGCATAAAATTTCTGTTATTGACAGAGAACAGCGGTGTGAAATTTTTGTTTAGTCAGTCGGACTTTAATGCAAGGCAAGCAAGATGGCTAGCCTTCTTCAACAAATTTGACTTTGAGGTAAGACATATCAAGGCAAAGGAAAATAAGGTTGTTGATGCCTTAAGCAGAAGAGTTCATGGGTTGTTTGAAATAAACATTAGCAGGGTAGAAAGTGATCTTGAGCAGAGGATAAAGGCTGCAGGTAATAACGACGAAAATTACACTAGAACAATGGCAAAATTACAAGATCAGGTAATAACGACGAAAATTACACTAGAACAATGGCAAAATTACAAGATAATACAGAAAATTCAGACAAAACAGATCTGAGTTTGGATAGAAAAGGCGTACTATGATTAAAAAAAAGAATATACATACCAGAATCGGCGAAATTAAAGTTAACGATTATGGACGAAGCACACAAGAAACCATATTATGGTCACTCGGGATACCATAAAATGTTAACAACAATAAGGAAGTTATCTTATTGGCCTAATATGAAGGGAGAAACAACATAATACTTAGCTAAGTGTTAGGATTTCCAGTAGGTAAAATCTGAACACCAGCATGCAGCCGACCTGTTGCAGCCCTTACCTATGTCGGAATGGAAATGAAAGACAATATCACTGGACTTTATTATAGGATCTCCTAGAACTCAAAAACAGAATGATTCAATTATGGTGGTAATCAATAAACTTAGTAAGTCTGTACACTTTATTCCTGTAAAGTCTACTTTTAAATCCATTAACATCGCTGATATATTCATGAAAGAAAATTTTAGACTACATGGTATTTGTAAAATGGTGATTTTGGATAGAGACGTAAAATTTACATCTACTTTTCGGAAAGAATTGTTTGCGGGGCTAAATACTAACTTGAATTTCATCACAAGTTATCATCCACAAATAGATAGGCAGACTAAACGAACAAAACCAAGCAAGTGGAAAGACTGCCTACACTTGGTGGAATTTCCATACAACAATGGGTACCAAACTTCGGCTAAGAAAAGTACGACGCTAATTAGCTAGGATAACCCAGTGGACAGACTCATGGTAGAACAAGAGATGCTCCATGAAATCGAGAGCATAGTAAGAAAAGTACAACATAACTTCAAGGAGGCTCAGGATAGACAAAAACGTTATGCGGACCTGAAGAGAAGACGTGTGACATCCCCAAAAATAAATTATTTTTGAATTCGAAAATTGTTAGGAAAATTCTTCTGTTTTTGGTAAATTCGAATTTGGAAAGTTTTTGTCATTTATGGAAATTCCAAATTTCAAATTTGGTAAATTGTAATTAATTATTATGACTGTTGGGCAGAAATTTCAAATTTGGTAAATTGTAATTAATTATTATGACTGTTGGGCAGAGATCTGCTTTGACCCAACTAACTATTTTACTATGACACTTGTATGAAAGCATAATATTTTATAATTATTGCAAGAGGACAAATGGAAAAACCATGTTAAATTCAGCTGACCATGACTCCATGAGTGGGGAACATGTTGGAACTACCTCAGGGCTAATTGTTACAAGTGGCAAATTAGGGATTTGGCCATTGGCAGCCCCTGAAAATTAGGGATTTAGAAAGCTGCAAAAATTCCCAAGGGAGGGAAAAGCCCTGGGAAAAAAGATTGTTTTATAGCATATGTGAGGAGGCAGGACACTGCCTAGTATGCTAGAAAAAGAACTACTGAGTACTTGTTGTTATGAGCACTAATTACTAAGTGTGAGGCAAGGAAAGGACTACTGATAGAGGAAGACATTGCTGAAGAGAAGATTCCAAGTTTTCCCTCATGGATTCATGGTCAGGCTAAGGGGTGAACCGGGCAAGTGATTTGGCTGCCCTGTTCTACGGTTGGGAGGAATGTGGATATTCCCTTTGTCTTCCCGCGAACTGGTTCACATGTGTTAATCTTTTCCTTCTCTGTTTGAATGATTATGTATATCTTATGTAATGCATATGTTTGTGCTAAAGTGAATTATTTTTCATGGATAAAATTTGTTCGTTTGTGTGAAGTTTATAACAGATAACCAAATTTTGGCTTCTGTAATTGAGTTTTTAGGCGGAACTATCTATGTATAATTGGAGTTGAACAAGTTTGTATATATATATATATATATATATATATAAGTTGATGTTTATCTCTGTAATTAAATTTTAGAAAATTCATATCACTTAGCTGAGCCTTCTTTTCTCGTATAACATTGAAGGGAGAGAGGTACGAGACAGTATGGACCCTACGGACCATATATATATATATATATATATATATATCTGTTTGTATTTGGTACTTTGCATAGGCGTTATTAATTAAACGAAAATTGAATGACTACAACAAAAACTCACTTATACAGAGATATGATGTCATATTATATAAGTAAACAAATTATTCCAACATGCAATCAACTACTTTTCGTATAAATAAAATACTGAATCGGAGAGTCTGAAACTCCTCCTTAAATCTCGTTACAATACCAAATAAAATTGAATAAGTTTCGTTGTTCTAATATAAGATAATACAGAAGTAGAATACTCCATAAGGACAAAGATTCAGAGATATATAATGCCATAAATCATACGCTGATAGAACATTTAATCTTTTCTTTTCCTTTTGCACAAAATAAAAGGACCCAACTGAAAGAATAACCATTGTATTAAGTGATTTACAAATTATTGAGTGATGAGTATACATGCAAAATAGTCCACTCGGTGTTCGTTGCATTGGACGACATAGAAATGGAAATATACAATCATACAGTTCTATACATATAACATGCAATTGCAAACTCCTACCAGTCTTGTAGAAACCCCCTTACACAATCTAAACACCGATAGGTATATATGTATGTATATATAAATCTGCATATATAGATAAGCATTCTGGAAATAAATCTCATAATTGTAACCTTACTCTACATTTACCTTGATAACTCAAATCATTGTATCCACTCAATGTTAGATCCAGTCTAACTATTACAATTTCAGAACAAATCATTTCGGTCGTAAACACAAGAAATGTCGAAATGAAGTAAAATGATATAGCATTATAGATCTAATACAATTCGATTTTAATAGTGTAACATTCAGAGTTTGAAACTGAATCTTCAATCTAAATTATAATAATAGAAATTAAAATGCAGAGTAGGGTGAAACCCGAACGATGAAGAGATTCGATTAACACAATAGTCATTTCATTACTTCAAATAAACAGGGAAATCCTGTAGACAAATGTTTGAAGGAGTCATACTTATAGTAACCAGACCTGAACTTTAAGTTTACATTTGGGAATTTTTTTCCCCTTTCCAAGCATGATAGGAAAATGAGGGAAACTATACCTAACGACTACATTTAAATTTGCAACCGTGACTGTTCGAACTCTGGAAGGGTTACAAAAGGGAACTCGAATACCTTTTTCACTGAGCACGAGTATGAACATCCGAAATCTTTGCGTAGACAAAACTTGGAAGAATTACCATTTACGAATATTAGTAATTTATATACAAGGAAAAATTTAAGAAGAACAAAAACAGAGTGATAATGGTTATTAACGAATTATACCAAGACATTACTTAACTTCTGATTTGCGACTTGCAAGTCTTCTTTTTCCTTGTCGTCTTCCATCTGGACAGACGCCTGGGGCCGAGGGCGGATGGTGCAATAACTCTCTGATGGGTACCCTCACATCAAATAGGGCCCATCATTAGTGCTACATTTCAATTCTTGAAATGACT
>CBVK0102138034.1:4712-17653 GCA_900067695.1 Picea abies
ACATAGAACCAACAAGAGGGAATGACATTAAAAATTTATATAACATGACTCTGTGGATGGAGGATTATGTCAACCCGACATCAAATTGTGCATTGATTATGAAAAGTTTCAGTTCATGTGTGTCATATTTTGAAGAAGTTCTAAAGCATTGGAAACAGAGAATGCACGAAGTGTCAACTAGATAATGTGCACGCATCACCCGATCATTGCGCTGGATTGGAACAGAGCTATGTAATATTCTTATATATCATGGATTGACTGATATAAGTATGTTTGTAAAATCATTTGAGTTGCAGGTACCCAAAAAACACACTTTTTTAGAACTGGATTTGGTATTAAAAGAAACTCTAGCTAGATGGTGGGCTGCACACGGAGAGGGAATCAAAGATTGGTTAGTGCTTTGTTTATGTTGAATGTGTTAGATCTAACTTTTGAAACTTGAGTCATGTAACCCCCCCTGCCTCTACCTTGGGTGAGACTACATATGCTTCGTAGGTGTTGCCAAAAGGGTCTATAGTTAGGGTTTTGTTGGTGCATTGTTGAAGCGTTGAACCCTCATTCTACCCCTGTGACAACAACGACAAAATGGGGAAGTTATCAGTACATGGTTATGCTGGATCGGAGTTCATCCATAATTTCCTAGAAGTCTACTTGGATGACTGGAAAATGTTCAGTTTACTGAAGGATCATATAGAAGTTCTTAGACTTATGTTGGATCGATGCAGGTAGTGTCAGATTTCGCTGAACTTGAAGAAATGCATTTTTTGTGCACTGTTTGGAATTTTGTTGGGACATGTAGTGTGAAAACAGGGCCTATTGGTATATACAACCAAGATCAAAGTCATTTTAGATTTAGATATTGGTATATACAACCAAGATCAAAGTCATTTTAGATTTAGAACCACCTACATAATTTAGACAGTTGAGGGTGACATTGGAGAATACAAGTTATTATAGGAAATTTATCAAGGGATATGCATAGATCACAACAACAATGAAAAATTTACTAAATAAGGAAGTGAAGTTTCAATGGAATGAAGACTGTCATAAGGGGTCGAACACCCTGAAATAGAAGTTGGTGACCGCGTTTATTTTAATTTTTCCAGATTGGAACAAGGAGTTTCATGTACACGTGGATGTTTCATCCATAGCATTGGGTGCAGTATTATCCTAGCCAGGGGAAGGAGACATAGATCACCCAATTTATTTTTCAAGCAGGAATATGTCTATAATGGAGAATAACTATACAACCATGGAACGGGAAGCATTGGTTATGGTTTATGCAATACACAAATTCATACATTATCTATTGGTGTCTAACTTTAAGATGTATATAGACCATTATGCATTAAAATACTTATTCAATGAGACAGTGTTGGAGGGAGAATATGTAGGTGACTCTTATTATTTCAGAAATATGATTTTGAAGTCATAATGAAACCAGGGAAGATAAATGTAAGACCAGATCATTTAACATGCATATTTTCATGGGAAAATACAGGAAATTTAGATGACAACTTCCCAGATGTGTAGTTATTTGTAGTAAGGATGGTGGATGATTATTTCTCAGACATCATACAGAGTTATTTGTAGTAAGGATGGTGGATGATTATTTCTCAGACATCATACAGTTTCTAAACACACACATGGCTTCATCCGAGATGACTGTAGAATAGAAGAAACAACTAGTAGTGAAAGAAGCATATTATCAGTTGATTGTAGGGAATTTATACAAGATGGGTGCAGATGGAATACTGAGATGTTGTGTGTTGGAGCAAGAAAGGTTGGTTATACTTGAAGAATCATACGATGTAATTTTCAGAGGACATTACATAGGGAGAGAAATTGCACAAAAGATGTTTTTCACTAGGATTTGGTGGCCTACACTTCACAAGGATGTGAAGGAATAATGTCAGTCATGCGATGTATTCCAAAGAGTGGAAAATCCATCGAGGGAAGAAATGCCTTTGGATCCAAAAGTTACATTGCAAGCATTTGAGAAATGGGCCATAGACTTTGTGGGGCCAATCAACTCACAAGCAAGAAGATCAAGGGAAAGGTACATCATTACTTTGACAAAATATTTGACAAGATGGGTAGAAGCAACCCTAGTTACAAATTATACTATGGAAAATGTTGTGCGGTTTCTATTTGAAAATCTTGTCACAAGGTTTGGGTGTCCATGCATATTACTCAGTGATCAAGGGACCAACTTTCTAAACAAAAATTGCAGCATTGACTGAGGAGTTCCAGATTCATCATCAAAAGAGCACCCAATATCACCCTCATGACAATGAAACCATGGAGTATTTTAATAAAATCTTGGAGAATACCTTGAAAAAGATTTTCAATGTAGGGAGAGATATTGGGACTTTAGAGTTTTTGTATTATTATAGGCTTACAAGACTACAAGTAAGAATTTGATGAGATAGACACCTTTTAGGTTCGTCTATGGGAAATAAGAAGTAATCCCAATGGAGTTTATTATGCCTAACCTATGAATTGCATCAATCACGGAGCTATCATATACTGGCGCAATAGAGGAGAGGTTGGAACAATTAGTACATCTTGAAGAGGATCGATTTGTCACAAGATTTCATCAACAGGTTCAGAAATCCAGAGAGAAGGCCTGGCATGATCAACACATTAAACAGAAGAAGATTCAAGTCAGATATTTGGTACTACTCTATGACAACAAGTATAGGTAGCATCCAAGGAAGTTTCGAATGCACTAGTTAGGAATTTATGTGATTCAACAAATAACTGAGATAGGTGTTGCGCAGTTGGAAACCTTGAATGGAGAATTCTTGGAAGGAATGGTGAATGGAAGTTGGATGAAACTCTATAAAGACGGTCAACAGTTTGTGCAGTAATTTGGGTTGCGTCGGAACATGTGTATTATAGTAGTTGTATCATAGTAAGAAATAAAATTAAGGAAAAATAAATAAAAGTAGATATAGGGAAAAGTACCAAGGCATAAGAACGTGTGCAGAACGAACCGTCATCACACATCATCATAGAGTTGCACCAAGACTAGGATATGAGACATAGATGAGACAGACTGTGATGCGTACAGATAAAACAACAATAAACCATTGTGCATTTTGGCAATTACCAGACTGTTAAAATCATTAAATCATGGAAATGATGGTTACACAGCGGGAGTGACAGGTCATAAAAGCATTGTATAATTATTAAATGGGAAAAGTCGTCGGAAATCCCGACAGATCGTTTGTACGAGGGATAAATCACACAATCGATTTTGTAATCAAGATGCAATTATGGAACAACTCATCAACCATGATAGTGGATTGGACAAGTTAGTTAAGACAGGATAGGACGGGTACAGTCGGCATGAAAAAAAAACATAAGAATATCGTTAAGAATAAATCATTCTTTCATACCAATCAGAGAAAATAAGAGTAGACCAGAGAAAACTAGAGAATAGAGCCAAGATATAGATCACAGAGAACGCACATAGTGCCAATTTAGGAACCTTTCACCCAAGATGAATGGGGAAAGATCTACTAGCAGTACCATTGGTACCCCATGGGATGAGTAGGGAAGGAGATATGATTGGAAATATTGTCAACCTCAAGTTTGTGGATCATGACATTACCAATGAACAACCATTTTCAGAGCTGGCTAGGGAAAATAGTCATGCATTGAGAGCCTATTGGATGCACAAGCTCAGGGAAAATAGTCATGCATTGAGAGCCTATTGGATGCACAAGCTCACACCACTTCCAACATAAATTTTTACGCAGATTTCAAAAGGCTCAGTAACATGTTCATGGGTTATGGATGCTTCATGACAATAAATGAGAAGGAACTGGATCAGTATCACACTAAAATTAAAGTTTCCCAGAAATTGGCTTCATATACGATGTCAAAAATGAACCTGAAGGATTTACCAAGTCGCATAGGAGAAGAGGAGCATGGTATCAGTCTCAAGAAACCTCAAAAGATTATCGACAGAGAAGATGATTATTTGAAGAGGAGGTTTAATAGGAGTATTTCTCCGAGTAGAAGTAATGCTTTTTCCATGGAAAGCACAACCCCCTATGTCATCATCCAGACTAAGGCTGCCATTAGGAGAGAAGAGGCCTTCAAGAGGGAGAAGAAAGACACTCTAAATATTATTGCAAAGAATCATAAGGAAAAAGAGGAGAAATCTAGGACCACGTTCAAGGAAAAGGGTGAAGCCAGGAGCATGGAGAAGAAGACACAATAAGCATTCCAAAATTTGTGTAAGGGAATTCTAGAAGTTCCCCTAGTAGTCAAAGAGAATATGGAGGAACAAGGGCAGACAATCGGTGAAGTCATTAAGGGATTCTGATTATAGATAGAATATTTAAAACTAAGTATCATACCATGATCACCACCATAGGTGCATTAAGGTAGAAATAGAACAACAACCACAACAATTGTGAACATCAATAAGATTAAGGGAGAATGAGTGAAAATGTGTGAGGAGAACGCGCGAGTATGGATATAGTTGATCAAAGACTTGGAGATGAAGGCCGTAGAGGCCAATATAAGAGAGGCACAAGAAAATCACCACATGGAACAAAAAAGGAAGCTTCACTACCACCAGTAGAGCGCATGTCAACCATTCTAGTTCAACGACGGGAAGAAGTAGAAGTGGAGAAAATGAGGGATCAACAAAAGATCTTGCAACAAAGACTGGGACCACTACATGAAGAGATAGTGTGGGTAATTGGAGAGTTGGATATGGTGCAGGGTAGGGTCAAGAAATAAGTGATGGAAGTTGAGGAAAAACTTACAAACTTGATAGTGGAAGAAGCAGAGGAGATAACAACAACATAGGTCGCAATCATCAAAGAGGTAGAGGGGGAAAGGCTCCCTCTCAAAATTTAATTTCGGCATGGAAGAGCAGGAAACAGGCCTGAGTGGCTCAAGACAAGTCACATGTGAGTGTTGGGGGCCTGTTGGACAGGCAGTCTTGAAAACAATTTTTGCAGTTTTGATAAATTTTTGAGGAAAAATCCTGAGTATATGAAAAGTGCGTGGAGGAAGAAGGAAAGTTAGAAAGTGCATATCTGAGTTGCATCCAGTAGGAAAGTGTGCAAAAGGAAGACAACGTGAAGCTCTATGAATAAAGCAAGGAACTAAATCATAACAGGAGAATGACAACCCGACATTCTAGAAATATAAGAACAACAGAAAAGCAACATGAAGGTTGAAAAGCATAAGAAAGGCGTCAAATAGCTAGTTAACTGAGATTCCCATGCATTGTAATGGGAAATTTTTGGGATGAATATATTAGAGTTTCTCGCCCTAGATTTTGGTATAAATATGTAATGGGTTGGGAGATTAGGGGTTGGTTCAGCTAGATACTATTCTGATGAAATTTGGTTATGATAGATTAGGTTATGTTATAATTTGGTAATTGTTGATTGATATTGAGTTCAAGAATCCTTGAATGTAGCAGTAGAAGGTTGAGAAGAATGAATAAAGAAATGATAAAGATATGTTATAGAATCTTGGGTTGTTTGTTTTTCTTTGTTTGATTCTGAATACTATTTGCGTGCATCATAGAATATCTTTATATGATAGTTAAGTATGGTGCAATGATTCATGACTGTGATAGTAACAAATAGTTAAGTATGGTGCAATGATTCATGACTGTGATAGTAACAAATCTATACAATAATATGGAATACAATAAGTATGAGAATCTGACTCATGAGTAAGTTAATATTTAAACATAATAGATTTATTCACACAACGTAATAAGGAATAATGAACTGAATGTTCGCCTCCCATTCCCTTACTACTATAGAAGACTGGTTCTTGCAATCCCCATAGATACCTGGGGTGATACTTTATCTACGCAAGCAAGTGATGTTGAAAGGACTAGTGTCGAGTGGATTTTGTTGGTCATAGATAAACTAAACCTTGGGTCTTACAACCTGCACACAAAACAATGCCAACATGCCAAAAATATTTTTTTCTTTTGGTTGTTAGCGACAGATAAAATCGTAACTTAGGATAATCTAATTCGGTGAGGGTTCCATGGGCCTTCACTCTATCCATTATGTCATCAAGAAGGGGAAACAACTAAGCATCTATTAAACACTTTCTAATTTCCAACAAGTCTATGGGAAAAAGGCACCATCAATTTTAGGCAATTGAACCATACTAGAGTAAGCTTAGCTGAAACAATTGAGCATTGGAGATCTATTGTCCACACTAGTCAAATTTTGAATTGAGCTTGGAAACTCTTTCCAATATTTCTTCTATGAGAGGTATGTAAGGAAAGAAATCATTGAACTTTAAAAAATGAATACATGGATGCATGAAATTGAATTGAGCTTGGAAACTCTTTCCAATATTTCTTCTATGAGAGGTATGTAAGGAAAGAAATCATTGAACTTTAAAAAATGAATACATGGATGCATGAAATCTCTAGGAAAGGATTAAGCAATGCATAATATAAAAAATATTGATCACCCTATGGAATAAATAGGACCGACAATGTCTAGAATAGAAAGAAACCATCTTAAAACTATTTTATCTTAGTGACGACACTGCTCTTCAGACACCCAAATGGAAAGCACCTCAAAGAACCACCCTAGATAAAGGGGAACCCCATTCTATTGGCTTCATTAAGATAAACTTGATGGTGCCCCAAAGGGAAATCCAAGGTCAGCAGGTCTAGGAGGCACATTTTGAAATGATAAGCGTGATATATTAAGGATCTTTGCAGGTGGCCTGGGTATAGATAGCAACAACGCAACATAATTACATGTCTTAGAAATGGGACTTCTCATCACAACAAGAGAATCTTATGCCAAATTAGTGGTAGAAGGAGATTCACAAGTTATCATTATGATGCTATAGATAGCAACAACGCAACATAATTACATGTCTTAGAAATGGGACTTCTCATCACAACAAGAGAATCTTATGCCAAATTAGTGGTAGAAGGAGATTCACAAGTTATCATTATGATGCTTAAAAGAATGCAAGAGGGATTTGCAATAATCAAAATATCCAATTGTTGTCACCTAAAAGGAGGATTGGAATGTCTTCAAGCCATTATGTCTAGGATAGAGGTCATCATTCCATCCCACATCAGGAAATCAACAAACAAAGTTTTTGATTGCCTTGCTAATGAATGAATCACATGTAGAAAACAAATGTTGGATAGAAAATGGGATCCATCAAATGAAGAAACCCTCACCAAGGATTGTCTAGTACTTGCAAAGGATGACTTCACTCCCCTGGATGGGGTGATAGGGACGTGATTAGTGGTGTCAAAAATTTGTACATGGAATTCATGAGGTTGTTCTCCACTAAAACCTCAAGGTTACACCTACCTCGCTCTCATCTCCACCATAAAATGTAATGTTTAATGAAAGAAGGTGCAAGCGATGTGGGATATTGCTCCATTACTACAATAGTAACTTACCTGGTATAAGGGATGTTCTTGAGGCTACATAAACCAAATTTGGAAATGAATACTCTGTGAATTGACAGGATATGGAGATGGGTTATTTGCATTGGTTTTGATGGCCATTGCAGGCTCCTCTAGGGGACAGATTCACCCCTTTCGAGTGTCTGTTGAAGTTGGAGGTGAACATTAAAGGTACGAGGGTCCTCTAGATCCCTATTTTTCTTCAGATCATTAACATGGACAAAGGTGGCCATAGTCACATAGGATGAAGAGGCACAAGTTGGCTTCCTATTAACATGGAGTAGATGAGTCTACAAGTGTTTTTAGATCTCAAACACCTTTAGAGATTCAGGTCAAGATGGTGCTAGCCAATGATGAGACACACTTGGATAAGCACTTTTTCCAAGAAAATGATGTGAATGCAGAAATTTGACCATGGGTTCCAAACATTAGCACCTCCATACCCAAGGAAATGAAGTATCATAAAACTGTGGACCTTTACTAACATATGAAAACCATCGTGAGGAAGGCTCTAGTGGAAAGGGATGAAGACTATAATGATATCTTGTTGCAACTGGATGCCATGCAACTACAAATAAAAGAGGTTTATCATAATAGAGTTTCTCATATAGGTGGATATCGGTGCCCACCCACCTACTCCACTGACTCAAAAAACAATTTTCCATTTTGGCAGGTTTTTACATTTTTTCGAGTCCCAAACTTCTGGGGTTGTTTTGAGGCCCTAAACGACGTTTTTTTGGAATTATGGGGGAAATATGTATTTAATGTCTATCCCTTGCCCCTGATGGAATTTTTACTTCTCGAATAGACCTTTCCAACAAGGTATTGAACGCCCCAAACGGAGATCGTATGCAAAAGATACGCCCCCGGGAAGTTGACATATCAATTACCCCCATCGACGCCCACAAATATTTTGTCTTTTCATCTTCCGAAGTTAGGGTTTTGGATTTTATTTGTGTTAAAAATGCCTTTGTATCCTCATTGTAATGATCATATTCCTACAAATGAGAGTATCCATCACATATCTTCTCAGAGATAATCTCCCACCATTCTAGTGAGTTTATTCACTATGTATTTTTATAGCTTACGTACATTTCTCTCATTAATAAAAATTGTGCATTAGTGTATCTCTGTGTTTATTGAAATATCTATGTATATTTCATTGTTATATCTCCACCTTCATTTCATTCTCAAAATAATCAGGATCAGTTGTATCAGAGCAGGCTACTCCTTTTTGTTTCTTATACATGTCCCCGATCAGGTCAGGATATAGAGAGTTGGGTCTTGAGCTAGCTTCCCTTGAGGATAACTGCTCTTTCCAGCCCAAGAGACCTCCCATGGCATAAGAGAAGAGGAAAAATGGATCATAATATCCCATCAAGTTGTTTCTTGCAGAAGCCCTCGTGCAATAGAGCAACAATATCTTGGACAATTTTTCCCAAATCCTTCAACGATTGTCGACAATAACAGACATGTATTTGTCAAGAATTTGCTTTGGAGATGCTACCCCAGTCAAGGTAAAAGTTAATTTTGATATTCCCCTATTTGAACGTCACAACGATGCAGATGCTTTGGAAAAATGGTTAAATTTGCTAGAAGGTTATTTCTTTGTTCACAATTTTCCTTCATACTCCTCATGCTACATATTCATCGATAGAGTCCTCCCACACTCGGGAAGATCATGCAGCTAGATCGGTTGAACGAATCCAACACCTCTAGCAACAGGTTCATAACAACCTTCAACAAGCTAAGCGAAACAACTTCTTCAGCAAGGCAATCATCTCACCAAGGTTCAAATTCAGCAAAATCTTCCACAGGGCATTGATGAAATGGGGACCATTTATTCCTAAGGGGTTAGGATTGTTGCAGATGGATATCAGTGGCCACCCACCTATTTCACTGGCTCAAAGAACATTTTTCCATTTTGGCAGTTTTTTACAGTTTTTTGAGTCTCAAACTTATGGGGCCATTTTGAGGCTCTAAACAACATTTTTTGGGAATTTTTTGGGGGCAAATGTCTCTTTTACCTTTCCCAAACCAATGGAAAAAATTTTACTTCTCAGATATACCTTTCCAATGAGGTATTGAACGCCCCAAACGGAGATCGTATGCAAATATTACACCTCCGGGAAGTTGACATATCAACTACCCCCATCGGGGCCAGCAAATATTTTGGATTTTCATCTTCTGATGTTACAGTTTTGGATTTTCTTTATGTTAAAAAGGTATTTGGAGCCTCATTTTAATGATCATGTTCCTGCAAATGAGTCTATTCGTCACATCTCTTCTCAGAGATAAGCTACCACCATTATAGCGAGTTTATTCACTCTTTATTTTTATAGTTTCTGTACATTTATATCATTAATAAAAAATGTGAATTATTATGTATCTGTGTTTATTGGAATATCTTTGTATATTTCATTGTTATATCTCTTCCTTCATTTCTTTCTCAAAATAATCTGGATCAATGGTATCAGAGTAGGCTACTCCTTTTCATTTCTCGTGCATGTCCTCGACGAGGTCGGGATATACAGAGTTGGGTCTCGATCTAGTTTCCCTTGAGGATAACCTTTCTTGGAATCCCAAGTGACCTCCCATGGAAAAGAGAAGAGGAATGAGGGAGCAGAAGATCTCATCAAATTGTTGCTCGCAGAATCCCTCATGCAACAGAGGAACGAGATGTTGGAGAATTTTTCCCAAATCCTTCAACTATTGCCGACAATAACAGGCATGTCTTCATCAAGAAGTCTCTTTGGAGACTCTACCTCATTCAAGGTACAAGATAATTTTAATATTCCCGTATTTGAATATTATATCAATGCAGATTCTTTTGAAAATTGTTAAATTTTCTAGAAGGTTATTTCTTTGTTCACAATTTTTCCGACAGAGAAAAGATCACCTTTGCGCTCCTTAAGGCTCTCCCCCATGTCAAACGTTGGTGGAAATATTACTGGGAGAAAAAATCCATAGAGGAGTCTGGAATATTTTTGGTCAAGCCAACTTGGGATTTTTTTATGATGCATTCAAGGAGAAATATTACTGTGTGGAAAACTATGATGACCAGTACATAAGATGGGCCACGCTGCACTAAAAGCAGGACCAAATAGTGTCAGAGTTCACAAATACCTTCCATACCTTACACACCAAGTTGGATATCAAATAATTTGAGTGGAATATGGTTTTGAAATACCATGGATCTCTACACAGGTACATCTAAACTGAAATGGAGTTTTTGGACATCTCATCATTGGGACAACTTATAGACATGCTGTCAAAATTGAGTAGAAATTTAAATAGCAGAACGAGCGTAAATTTGGGTCTGCAAATATGCAACAACCAAATTATTGTAAAGGCATCCCTAACTTATATAAAAATCAACCTCAATAAAACCATTCCAAGCCATAGGAGAAGAAGAGAAATGGGAAGATAAAGAAGGACATTGGGAAGTGGTGTGACTTTCACAAAATCCCTTGACACAAAACTAATGAATGTCGCTCGAAACAATCATTGGTAGTAGAGATCAAAGAAATAGATATGAGCCCCGAATTGGACTTGGATTCACAAAACAATAAAATGAGACAAATCATTGATGCAGAACCAACTGTTACTTTCGCGACCACAACAATCCAACTAGAAGAACCAGAGGATCCCGAGGAGGGGGAGCATCTTTTCCATTCACATATGTGGGTGAAGGGGACTCCATTGCATTTTAATGTTGATAGTGGAAGCCAGAAGAACCTCATCTCAGTAGAGGTCATCAAGTATTTGGATTATCCAACAACACCACACCTACAACATCGAATGGTTCTGCCAGGGACATGATCTTCGTGTCATCCATCAGTGTCACCTATCATACAGCATCAAGCCCTTCAAGGATGAGGTACTCTGTGATTTTTCCCCACTAGAATTTTGTGATGTTCATATAGTCTAGACATATATTTGGAAGCATCATTATGTTTATGAGTCTCAACCTCGTAGTTTCATTGTTACTCTAGGGGGTCAAATCTACAGGATACCAGAGATAGTTCTGAATATTGTTCTGCAAAGTAATCTCTCACACTACAAAGATTAGCCTCTTCACAATCCAATCAGAAGGTGAATACAAGGACATTGCAACCATTGTAGCCTCATCCCAAGCCACTTCTATCCATCAAAATCATATCAACAATATTGTAGAAGAGCACAAAGACATCATGGCTTCATCTACAAGGATACCTCCACATTGCCCAATCAAGAAAAGATATAACAGAGCCCTTCATACTCCTCATGTTGCATCTTATACAACAAAGTCCTCCCATAGTCGGGTATATCATGTAGCTACATTGGTTGAATGGATCAAACCCCTCCAGCAACAAGTTCATAACAACCTTCAACAAGCTAAGTGGGACAACTTCTTCAGCAAGGCAAGCAACTCACCAAGGTTCATATTCAGCAAAACCTTCCCTGGGACCTTGAAGCAATGGGGAACATTACTTCCTAAGGGAGGAGGACTGATGTAGGTGGATATCTGTGGCCACCCACTTATTCCACTATCTCAAAGAATAGTTTTCCATTTTGTCAGTTTTTTACAGTTTTTTGAATCCCAAACTTTTGGGGCCATTTTGAGGCCCTAATCAATGTTTTTTTGGACTTTGGGTGGGTTTGGGTTTGCAATCACATACCCTATCCCCCGAAAAAAAATAGTACTTATCAGATAGACCTTTCTAATGAATTATTGAACGCCCCAAACAGAAATTGTATGCAAAATTTACGCCACCGGGAAGTTGACGTATCAACTACCCCCATCGGGGCTAGCAAATATTTTGGCTTTTCATCTTCCAGGGTTAGGGTTTTGGATTTTATTTATGGTAAAAATGAATTTGGAGCCTAATTGTATTGATCATCTTTCTGCAAATGGTCATACCCATCACATCTCTTCTCAGAGATAAGATGGCACCATTCTAGCAAGTTTATTCACTCTGTATTTTTATAGTTTCTATACATTTCTCTCATTAATAAAAATTGTGCATTATTGTATCTATGTGTTTATTGCAATATCTATGTATATTTCATTTTTATATCCTTGTCTTCATTTCATTCTCAAAATAATCTAGATCAATGATATCAGATCAGGCTACTCCTTTTCATTTCTTGTGCATGTCCCCGACGAGGTCAGGATATAGAGAGTTGGGTCTCGAGCTAGTTTCCCTTGAGGATAACCATTATTTCTAGCCCAAGAGGGCTATGATGGTGAAAGAGAATATGAACAAGGGAGTATAATATCCCATCAAGTTGTTTCTCGTGGAATCCATCGCACAACAGAGGAAAGGGATGTTGGAGAATTTTTCCCAAATCCTTCAATGATTGTCGACAATAACAAGCGTGTCTTCGTCAAACAGTCACTTTGGAGATGCTGCCCCATTCAAGGCACAAATTAATTTTCATATTCTTGTATTTGAGCATCAGATCGATGTGGATGCTTTGGAAAAATGGTTAAATTTGCTAGAAGGTTATTTCT
>CBVK0102138090.1:0-18896 GCA_900067695.1 Picea abies
TTTTTATTAAGAATTTATTTGCAGTAATTAATTGTACAAGGTTAAAATCTACACTTGGTATCAGAGTTGTTATTAGCTTCAGGGGGACGCCTTTGTGGATAAGGGTTTGGCTCAAGTCTGTGATAAACCTTGCTACAGTGGTAGATCTGTGGTATCAATTATTCAAGTGAAAATAAATGGAGAACACTTTAAAAATAGAGATTGACAAATTTAATGGGAAAAGTTTTGAGTTGTGGAAGCTCAAAATTGAAGATCAATTGGTGGAAAAAGATCATTGGATCGATGTGGATTTAGGTATTACACCTACATGAATTTCAACATAATACTGGGAAAAGTTGGATCAAAAGGTGAAGAGCACAATTCGATTGTGTCTCTCAGATTCAGTATTACTGGATGTCTCATGGGAAACTACAACCAAGGAATTATGGGATAACTTAAGGACTTTGTATCAGTCAAAGTCTTTGGTAAACAATGTTTTCATGTGGAAGAAGCTATATAACCTCAGGATGAAAGATGGAGACTTGGTGACAAAGCATATGAACACATTCAATACTGTGGTAAGTAAGTTATTATCTATTGATATTAATATTTCTAATGAAAATAAGTGTATCAATTTATTGTGCTCTTTACCAGACTCACAACATAGTCTGGTTGTGGCCATAAGTAGTAATGCAACTACTTTAACTTTCAATGATGTGGTCTCATCCTTGTTTTCGAAGGAGATGAGGCAAAAAAATATGGAAAGATAGAACACAAATGCCTTATTTGTAAGAGGACGCTCCAAGGAAAGAAATAGATCTAATTCCTCAAGTGGGAGATCTAAATCTAAGGGAAGATCTAAATCTCCTGTAAAATTTGTAAAGGTCTATTGGAGATGTGGAAAATAATGGTACTACAAGAAACAATGTAGATCCAAAAGTGTTGAGAGAGGGAAGAGATCTAAAGATTCTCTTTCTATAAAAGAAAAAACCTCCACGGAAGAAGGAGGGGATGTGTACTTGGCTTATTCAAGAACATATGTATATCAAGATCATGGCTAGTTGACTCAGGTGCATCCTTTCATATGACTCCCCATGGGGTGTGGTTCTGTGAATATGAAAGGTATAATGGAGGTGATGTTTTCATGGGTGATGAATCAACATAAAAAATAATAAGATGAGGAAAATTCAAGTTGAATATCATGGATGGAAGGATTAGAACACTCCATGGTGTTCTGCACATCCCAAGGTTAGGTAGAAATTTGATTTATGTAAGCAAAATGGATGATGTTGGGGTAAAAACAATTTTTGAGAAAGGAACTTGTAGGATGGTTCCAGGGGAAATGGCGTTGTTTAAGGGAGTTCATATTGGAACCTTGTATAATATGATAGGAAGCACTATTAGATATGGGTGCAACAATTCCATTGTTCTTGATATTGGAGCTGAAGAATAAAAAAACTCCTACAATATTTGGAGAAAAGACTATGTTGTGGCATCAAATATTGAGACATATCAGACAGAAGGGCCTTTGAGTACTACACGATAAAGGTATGGTTGAAGGTATGTCTAACTACTCTCTATATTTTGATTTCTGTGAACATCGTGAATATGGGAAGCAGAATCATGTAAGATTCCCCTCTGGTACAACAAGGGTAGAGAGAATTTTATAGTTGGTGCACAATGATGTGTTTGGACCTATGTCAATTCCATCACTGGGAAAATATGTGTACTATGTCTCATTTAGAAATGAATTCTTGAGGAATACATGGATTTATTTCCTCGGGAAGAAATTTGAAGTCTTTGAAAAATTCAAAGAGTTCAGGGCTCTTGTGGAGAATTAGACAGAGAATAGAATTAATGTGTTGAGGACTGATAATGGGGGAGAATTTTGTGGAAATGAATTAAAAGAATTCTATAAGAAGTGTGGTATAGAAAGGAAAAATACTTCTCCATATCCACCTCAATAGAATGGAGTTGCATAAAGGATGAACATGATGTTGATGGAAAAAGAAAGGTGCATGCTCAATGGTGTCAGGTTAGGAATGGAATTCTGGGCAGAGGCAGTGAGTACTACATGTTACCTAGTCAATTGATCACCCCCATTAGCATTGGGTGACAAGACTCCACACGAGCTATGGACTAGTGAGAAACCCTCTCTTACACATCTCAGGGTATTTGGGTTTGATGCATATGCTCATGCTCCAAATGAAAACGAGAGCAAGCTAGATAAAAAGTCCAAAACATGTATCTTTATTGGGTATAAAGGTGGTCTGAAAGGTTATAAGCTTTGGAACCCAGAAAATAAGAAGGTAGTGTATATCCAAGATGTGGTATTTAGAGAAATCAAAGATGTTTTTAAACATGAAGTCCTACCAAGGAAGGAAGAACTAATGAAAATAGAATTTGAGTTGAAGGGTAATAAATCAGACTCTAGAAAAGAACAAGAATAAAAAAAAGAAGATTCTCATACTCCAATATTGAGGAGATTGGTTCAAGAAATAAGACAGCCATAAAGGTATACTCTACCCGATTTCTATTCAAATTTTTCTTTGTTTATTACTGAAGATGATCCTAGAACTGTTAGGAAGGTAGTGGATCCAGAGGATGGAAAACTTTGGAAAAAGGCCATGATGGAAGAAATAACAACGTTGGATGAGAATGAGGCATGAGATCTAGTGGAGTTTCCAACTTGAAGAAATCGCATTGGTAGTAAATGGGTGTTTAAGAAGAATTTCCATGCAAAAGACAAAGTGGCAAAATACAAAGATTGAATAGTAGCAAAAGGTTATTCCTAGGTAGAGGGAATTGAATTTGGTGAGATTTTTTCTCATATTTCCAAGTTAACTTTAATCAGATTTCTTTTACTTCTTGTTGCTGCTTTTTATTTTGAACTAGAACAAATGGATGTGAAGACAATATTCCTACATGGGGATCTAGAAGAATAAATATACAGGAAACAACCAAAATGCTTTGTTGTGAAGGGAAAGAAAGAGTTGATATGCAAGATAAAACATTTTGTGTATGGGTTCAAGCAATCATCGAGGATGTGGTATCAAAAATTTGATACTTATATGTTGGGACTTGGCCTCACAAGGAGCAAAGTGAATCACTATGTGTATTTCAAATTAATTGGTGATCATCTTATTTATTTGGTATTATATGCGGATGATATGTTGTTGATGGGAAATGACAAGGATATTATCCAGGATGTGAAAACTGACTTTCCCTTTAAATTTGACATGAAATATCTTGGCGCTACGAATTTCATTTTAGGCATGGAAATTAAAATAGAGCAAGATAACATGAAAATCTGGTTCAATCAAAGGAAATATGTTGCGATGTACCCATTAGTAGAAAAGAGAAAAAATGTTCTCTAATACCACATTGTAATGTCCCCATCACCAAGTTGGGCCAGACCACACAAAAATTTCGACTCTGATACCATTAATTAAATAAAATTCTCTTCATATGAACCAGAATGCATCCCTAACAACATTCATTTACATGCATGAATATAACAAAAAAACCCATAACAGGTTCAACTCAATTCAAACACATGGTAATAAATAAAATACACAAGAAGACACTTATCTTTTGTAAAAGTCACCAACTACTTGCGAGCCTCATATTTTCCTCTCAGATATAGACTATGCTTCTCATAACTCTCAACAACAGGTCAGCCCTGAGTTGGGGCTAAAACTCCACCATGGTAAAGGAATCCTAAGCCAAGTTGTGGTTTGTCAACATAAAAAATACATAGATGCATGTCCCAACTCTAAAAAACAACTTACAACCTCTCATTCCCCACATGCCTTTCCCACCCTAGGAAGTGTGCCCCTTCTCCGTTCAATAATCCTTCGACTGCCCCATTTCCTTTTTGGGGCTTCAGTAATAGGCCATACAGGAAGTCTCAGAGCCCTGTAGCTACACCTTGGCACTTTGGGAAAATGATTTCTAGAAGTTCTCCCACCTAGAGAGAAATGCTTATGGGCCTGACAACCCACTTCTTCATTGCAATTCCGCAAGCCTGAAATCCTACTTCTTCGACCCAAAACCCAAAGGATTTATTAGGTATAATCAACTCCCAAAAATTGCAGGTAAATTTATGAATATTGATGCAGGAGCATCTCTCCACGTTAGCCAACCAACCAGCCAGCCACGCCGAGCATATTCATTCAAAGCTAAAGAGAGAGGCGCAACCTCATTTGAATTTGAAATTGAATGTAATTAAATGTTGTAGGCTGGTGAGCCATAGAAGTCGTGCCTTTGTGCAAGCATAGGTAGATCGGATTTAATGCTAGATTGGCTAAGATCTAGATCCGATAGTGGACTAAACATCCCATTCAATGTAATTGAATAGGGTAGGTAGATATGGAGGGAAGCGCTTTAAGAGCCCCTCAGATAAAAGAGATTTTCAGATCTCATTTTGGTAAGGTAGATGAGTAGGAGAAAGAGTAGAGCCAGAGAGAGCTCGAGAGCACATTGTAATTACAGACATTTTCCATTTTAATACAAAAGAGCAGTTTTTCCTGCACATGTTCTGTGTTATGCGGATGTTTGTGTGTGTTCCATTGTATGTTGTAGATGTATGGTAGGAATTTGTAGGAGTGTGTTTGATTTCCAAGGTTGAAGGTCTTTGAGGCTTCACACCAGGAGGGTGTGACAGAAAGTTGTGGGTTTTGAGGGTCATGCACAGAGGATGCATTTCTGAACTCTGTGGAGTCAGACAAAGACGTGTTGCGGCACAAGAACTGGAGTCAACAACTCAAGAGGAAGACCTCAAGTTTGTTGAATACCTTGGAGGCAAGGATGTGTATGAGAGACACAGTTGCAGATAGAATTCTACTGTGAATTATGTAAATCTCTGCCAAGTGGGCATTGAGCATATGCACAGTGGTCCTGAGGGAGGAACTCTGTTGTGAGTTCAGATAAAAGCCAGAATCACTGAGGATTCTGAGAAGCTCTTCCAGGTGGGCATTGAGCAGGTGCATAGAGGCATAGGATAAAGGATACAGAACTGTTGAACGTTCTGTGAAAGAGAAGAAACTATGCCAGGAGGGCATTGAGACTTTGTGCATTCAGGCACAGAAGAGGAAAATAACTCTTTGAGTTCTGGAGCTGGAGGAAGTATCCGCTGAAGGAACTTCACTGGGTTGCTGAACACCTAGAAAGACTTAGCAAGGGGTTTCTAGAATGAAGGATAGGCCAAAAGGAATTTTATTCTCCATCTGTGGGAGAAGGAAGAAGGAAAAAATCCCTCAAGGGGTCTAAGTGTTTGAAGAATCTTAGGATAGATAGCACCAATGTGTGCATAAGGAGACTCTACAAGGAGTGTAGAAGTTGAAGAACCTTCCAAGGATTCAAAGACAGAAGCTCAGGAGGAACAACGTTTTCAGACGTGCAATGAAGCTTAGAGTCGAGGAGTTCGCAGAGGAGAAAACAGACAAAGGTTGAGGCCTTTGAAAATTCGAAATTTCTCCCACGGTTGGGAAGAAAGCATGTAGAAGCTCAGGAGGAGCAACAATAGTCGTCAGATCTGGGAGGGAAATCCCATCAGCCGTCAGATTTGGTGAGAAGCGAGGAGGTTATGACAGGGTTTCCAAGGTGCAAGCCCAGGAGATTGTGGACAGTTGGATGTTCACACAAAATCCCGTCAGTCGTTGGATCGGGAGAAGATGATCAGAGTTTAGCCTCTAGAGGAGCGCAGGGAAGGAAAACGGATCTGAGATGTTAGATCTGGTTCAGGATCGTCGACAGTCGTCGGATCTATAGAATTTGTGAGGGAGTTAAGTCCTCGTGAACAGAAGGAGAAATCCTGACAAGAGGTGAAGCCATCAGGATATCGGCACTCGAGAAATCGGGATTCTCGAGGTCGTATAAATCGGGACATCACAAGTCTCGAAATCCCAACAAGGATCTGGACCATCCGTTGGTGGAGACACGTGGCAGAGATCGAACGCCTGTCGGTACTTTGGTGCATCGGGAAATTGGAATTCCCATGGACAAGAGATCGGGGGAATCCAGGTTGAAAAAATCGACATAATCTGAGCCATCCGTTCAGGGGGATAGGTGTCAGAAATCTACATTGAGTTGAGATATTTGGCATCGGGAAATCGGAGTCCCTGAGGTCGAAGGAGTTGGGACATTGAAAGTCTCTAAATCCCGAAGGAATCGGGACCATCCATATGGAAGGGACGCGTGGAGGAGATCAGAGCTATCGGTAAAAGGCCCAACAAGAAGTCATTGATCGACATTTGGGTCATCAGGATATCGAGGATCTCGGTGACAAGGTGTTTGTACATTTTGGAAACGTGAAGGCTGAAACCCCGATGAGTGGAAGCTAGCTGTCAGCACGACGGAAAGGAAAGAAGGAGCCACTGGGGGAGCCAACTGTCAGCATATCAAAGAAGGAAGGAGCCGTCATTTAAGGGGGCCAGCTGTCAGACTATCGGGATTCGAGGATCGGTAATCCCATGAGCCAATGCATTTTGGCATTGGAAACCTCGAAACCTCGACGGGAATATAAGACTGAGGTCACGGGGATAGTGGTCACATTCGTTAGGGGCCTAGCCAGGAGAGCTAACGCGTAAAGGGCACGTCGAGATTTGGAGGATCGCGGATCCAAAGGGCAAGTGCATTTTGGCATAGAAAAGTCCGAAACCCCGATAGGAACCTATGACTGCGGCCATATGAAGGCAGGTCATGTGGACCAACAACACAGCTAGGAGGAGCTGAGAAAAGGGGGCGCATCGGCAATCAGAGATAGGGGATTCAAGAGGTAAAGAACTCTTGATGGCGGGGAATGCGAAACCCTGAACCTCGATATTGAATCGGGGAAGAAGTCATGGTGGAGTGAAGAAGACTGTGTAGGTGAATGAAGGACATGTGGATCGGGTTTTATCAAAGATTTCGTTTGGGGGATCTAAAGAGCCGCTTCGGCTCAGCAGAAGGGGATTTTTGATCGATCATGTGAGCAGGTGTCGAATTTTGTCGGAGGTGACTCACGCCTGCGTCAAATATGGATGGAAAGAGCTGAGTGAAATATTTGTAAGAATGACAAGAATGATGGAAAATACATTATTTCCCAACAATATATTTGCATGATAATAACTTGACACTTGTCACCTTATGAAATAACTTTTCTCCACTTGCTGACTTGTTCCCATCCTTTAGGAACCTAGGATAAATATATATCCCATAGAATTAGACTTTAGGAAATATTTTAAAATATTCCCTTTAGCTAAGCCCCCTAGGATTAGCCCCTCTTCCTAGACCCTTAGCCCCCTTTCCCTTAAAATGGAGTTTATCTCTCCATACTCTTTTGTTTGGTTGGTCTGTAGTAGTGATGCATTTTATTAATATCCGAGTGTGATTACATTTTACAAATATAGTATCACTGGACTTTTAGAATCCAGGCTCTCCATCCCAATAACCACATAAGCACTCTGGCCTCAAAACATATATACAAAGAATCTCTAGCCCCAAATTATCTTGGCTCACCATCCTATATGTACATTTACATTACAATTGGGGTTCAACCTAGGTGTATTACATTCCATTCCCCCTTATTTATGCACTATTCTTAGTGCATTATACACATACATACAATAAAAATCTTCAAATATCTTCAAAACAATGTAGGTACTCTTCCCACATGGAATCTTCATGCTCATGGGTTGTGTCTTTAGGATCGTACCAATTCCATTGGACCTTTACTAGACTTGTGGATCAATTCAGGAGCTACTTGACCTTTTAATCCAATATGCACATCGAATGTACTCGGAAGTCTCCCTCTTGCTCCACCTAAATCAAATTTCAAACAATTTCATGATTAACATCAGATACATACTTTTTAAGAAAAGATACATGGAATACATTATGAATGCACATGGATGCAGGTAGTGCAAGCATGTATGCAAAAGGGATAATATTTTCCAGGAATTCAAATGGCCCATAATAATGTGCTGCTAGCTTTGAACAGTTCCCCAACTTCAAGGAACTCCTCTAATTGGCCTTGAAATTCAAGAACACATGGTCACCCACTTTAAACTCTTTGTGAATTATTCCCTTATCTGCATAAATTTTTTTCATATCTTGGGAAGCCTTTAAATTCTTCTTAATCTTCACCATTTCTTCCTCCATTTCCTTGAGCAACTTTGGCCCAACCACTGCTCTGTCTGTTGGGTTTTCTCGGCTCACTGGTGTGTTGCACTTTCTACCATAAAATGATTCAAATGGGCTCATCTTTAAATATGCTTGATACCCATTATTATAAGGAAACCCCACCAAGTGTAGATAATCTTCCCATTTTGATGTTTTATCCATCACATACATTCTTAACATATCTTCAATCAATTGATTGACCTTTTCTGTTTTCCCATTTGATTATGGGTGATAGGTTGTGCTAAAGTTTAGTTTTGTCACAAATCCTTTCAAAAATCCTCTCCAAATGTTTGATGTAAACTTGCGATATCTATCATACATAATTTCCTTAGGTGCACCATGAAGCCTAGCAATTTCTCTCATGTATATTATCTGCAATATTGGCTGCCTTGTGAGTTAACTTCACTTGAATAAAATGGGTAGCCTTAGTAATTTTATCCACTACCACCATGATGGAATCATGTTGCTTGGTTGTTCTGGGAAACTTAGTGATGAAATCAATTGTCACCACTTCCCATTTCCACTCTGGAATGGGCAATGGTTGTATAAAACCAACTAGATGTGTATGCTAAGCCTTGACCTTTTGACATTCCAAACACCTAGATATATAATCAACCACCTCTTTCTTCATACCTGGCCAATAATATTGGTTCTTGACAGCTGCAATAGTTTTTTGATAACCTAGGTGCCCAACATAAGGAACATTATGCATTTATTTTAATACCATATTTTTCAACTTATGAAAATTAGGCTTATAAACTCTACCCCTGTACATCAGGATTCCATCCTCTTAGCTCATAATCTTCAAGTCTATGTTGACTATTTCCTTGCTATAATTTTTCCTTTATTTTCATGTACTACTATTCTTATTTTGTAGCCTCTAAAATTATGTCTTTCAAATCTGATTTATACATGCTAATGGTTTGTAACATGCATCTCATGCACTCTTCTATCGAGTGCATCAAACTCTTTTTTATCCTTGCCTTTGATATGCTTTATATAAAATTTATATTCGTTGAGGAACTCCAGCCATCTAGTTTGTCTAGCATTCAAAGTTGGTTTCCCAAACAAATATTTCAGATCACTATGGTATGTCCTCAACTTGAATCTTATTCCCATGAGGTAGTGCCTCCACATATTTAAGGCATGTACTATGGTTGGTAATTCTAAATCATGAGTGAGATAGTGTCTCTAATGTTCTTTTAATTTCCTTGATTTGTAACATATCACATGCTCATTCTGACTAAGGAATCCACCAAGCCATGCATCATTTCACACAACAAAATCTTCATTAGGATCAACAATCTTCAAAATGGGTGCACTTGTCAATAAATATTTCAAGTGCTGAAAACTTCTTTCATAGTCAAGTGTCCACTCAAATCTCACACCCTTCTTTTACAAAGATGTGATTGGGTGTGAAATCTTTGAAAATCCATCAATGAATGTTCTATAATACCCTGCAAGTCCCATGAAATATATCACCTCTAAGAAATTCTTCGGTATCGACCATTCCTCAATGTTTCTTATCTTTTCTAGATCCACTGCTATCCCTTATTCTAATATGATATGGCCCAAATAATTTATATTTCTCTGATAAAACAAGAACTTTCTCAACTTTGCATACAATTTATGCTTCCTCAAAACTTGTAGCACCATCTTCAAGTGTTTCTCATGATCTTATTCATACTTAGAATAAATAAGTATGTCATCCAGGAAGACAATGAAAAACTTATCCAAGTAATTTCTGAAAATACTATTCATTAAAAACATAAATATAGTTGGTGCATTTGACAACCAAAATGGTACCACTGTAAAATCATAATGACCATACCTTGTTCTAAATGATGTCTTGTTGATATTGTTTTCTTTATTTATCACTTGATGGTAGCTTGATCTAATATCAATCTTAGAGAATATCTTGGCATCTTTCAACTAATCAAAAAGATCATCTATCCTTGGCAAATGATATTTATTCTTTACAGTGACTTTATTCAGCTACCTGAAGTCAATGCAAAGCCTTAGGGTTCCATCCTTTTTTTTCACAAATATCACTAGGGAACCCCAAAGTGACACACTTGGGCATATATACCCCTTCCTCAACATATCTTCAAGTTGCATTTGTGATTCCTTCAGTTTTGGTGTACTCATCCTTTAAGGAATATTGGATATTGGGACTGCTCTAAGAATCAAATTAATAGAGAAATCAATATCTATCTTGGGTGGAAACCCCTGTATTTCTATAAATTCATCTTCAAACTCTTTTAGGAATGCATAATATTCAATATTAAATACTTTATCCTTGGGTGTCTCTTCCATATGAGCTGCAAATATTTGGAATCATTTTTTGAAGCTCTTCTTCAACTGCAAGGATGAAACTTTCATGATAGTTATTTCCCTTGTGATACCATGTATTTTTCTCAAGTTCCCTTTTTATCCAAGAAAGTAAATTCTTTATTATAGCAGTCTAGGATAGCATGATGTTTTTCCAACCAATCCATACCAATTAGGCAATCATATGAGCCCAAAGGTAGGATATTCAAATTGTATCTTGTGCTTATCCCATTCATGTCCATTGTAAATTCCTTAACCATATCATTAATTCTTCTTTTAACTCATTTAGATAGTTGCACCAACTAAGATTTCTTAATCTTGCTTCTTGGAAAATGAAATATTTCCACCATATTAGGATCTAGATAACTATGAATAGCTCCTAAATCAATTAAAATAACAATGGGTTGGTTGTTGATCTTACCTTTGACTTCAATCATGTGAGGCTAAAACTCATCTTGCTTGTTGTCTAGGGCTGCATATATCCTTGGAAAATTTCTTCCCATGTCCTCCACTATATAATCTTGTTGTACACTGTGAACAATTCTCACTTTTTCACCTCTATGAGGGAAATATCTGTACATGTGATCTCTCTCACAACCCCAACATTTCATTGGTTGTTTCCTTGGTCTTTGTGTTATTTTTTCTATCATTCTGGGCTCCTCGGAAGCTGGTTTCCTTGAGATTTATTTCTAAATAATGATGGCTTGGCCCCCTTCTTCCTCTGCTCCATATTTACTTTCTTCTTGTCTTCCCAATATTTTTGGAAAGTTGGTCTTCCTCAATGCTGATCATAGGGACACTTGGGTCTCCTTACAGTTTCCTCCACCATCTTGGGATCATCATATTGTATCTTATTACTAAAAAATGATGGCAACCCACTCATGTACCGTTGAATCTTGGCATGTTCATCCTTGATGAAAGAAACATATTTCAACAATACTCATCTATGGTCATACTCCCAAGCTTGAGTTCAAATAAATCCTTCATATTCCTATCATAATAACGCTTGGTTAAGTACTTCTTTTGGAAAAACCTCTTGAAATGCCTCTAAGTAATCTTGTTCTCATTAATGTGTTGCACTTGCACAAACTAGTCCCACCACATTGATGTTTTTCCTTTGAGATGGTATATTGCAATTCTCCCTTCTTCTTGTGAGGAGTAATTATGAAACTAAAGGTACTTCCTCATCCCCAATAGTTAGGTCTCTGAATATTCATCTTTATTATGCTCACCATCAAAGGTATAAGGCTTGATCTTATTCATCTCTCCTTGTAGCTCATCTACTCCATAACTCTTCTTACACTTCTTGAAAAGAGATGGAATTTAACTTCTGTGTTCTCCCCTAGACGAATGCCTTGGTGAGTGATGATGATTCATATCAACCATTCTTTCTTTTCTTTTATCATGATACCTATGACTCCCTGAATTGTTTGATTCTATCTCGTTATCCATTTTATTCTCTATTATGTCAAAGCTATGCAACAACTTGATGTTGAAGCCATCTTGATTCTCCTTGGATTTCGTAAACCTATCATTATCATCTTTATAAATTTGGACATCTTTTTTCAGACTCTTTATGGTCTCCACCAAGTTCATGCTTTCTTCTTTTCCTTCTCCATGACCATTTGATTATGTCCCTGCATTACCCATGTTGACATACAAACCTCTTACTTCATCTTAATGGTTGTAAGTCCTATTTTCATATTCCATGCCTATGTTCTCTATTATGAATATGTTCTTCTCTATTTTCTCTTATTTCTGTGAAATGTGCAGGAGATAGGATTTATTATACTAAATAATTTAACAAATCTGTAAATATTATGCACCATTCTGCCCTTTTAAATACACCATAATTATTCTTTATAATTTATTTTTAATTGTACTACTCAATTCACATTTATGGGTGCATATTTGGAATCCTCTTTCCAAGACCTTTCCAACGAATTATTCCTTGTTCAATTCTGAGTTATGAGCATAACGTTATGGATATTTGATTATTACCCATTTCCTTATTCTGCTTAGGTGCAATTTTATCTTTGTTTATGCATTCTTGTACCTGTTCCTTTGAAAAATTGATATGATATCAATTGGGTTTCTTCATGACCATATTTTTAACATTCTCACCAAGTTTCATCTTTTTCTGAGCTTCAAATTTCTAGTTATATCCTATTGAAGTTTCAAGCCATTTTATCTACTTAGCCTTGAATGTTACAGGTGTCTTCTTTGTATTCCTGTGCATTTTGGGTGTCCATATTTGTATTTTGACTTCATGGTTGTATTATATGGCCCAATATATTTCCATGGACTTCTCCTCTACCCCAATTTGATTCCGTAGTAGGAAGTTATGGCCCTCAAAAGTTAACTAGGTCTAAAAATTTACCTTCCATTGTTTGGCTTGTAACTCCCTCATACTAGCTCTGTTTGACAAACCGTTTACATCATCGGAAAGATATATATGATCTCCTTTTTTTATCTATAGAGGAAAAGTGTACCTTGATAAACTCTATTTTAATGGTTTTTTAGTAGCTGAAAACATTGTTTAGGCCTTTGAAAATTGCCTTCAAAAACATGACCTAAAAAAACATTGTAATTTTTTGAGAAAATTAACTGATTTTTGTTGAGATGGATGTTGATATGGTGTTTTGGGTCCACCTAGAAACCTATAATGATGCCATGTCAAACTATTAGATTTTATATCCCTAACTCATCAAGCTTCACTCTCTTCTTCCTATCTTTTTCCTTTCAATTAGGCCTTAAAATCCAATAAAATAATAATGCTTTACAGACCCACCTGCCCAGCTAACATAGTTCTAACCATGGATGGGACATAGGTCCCACTTTGGCTATAAAATTTCCACGTGGAACATATTTATTTAGTGTGGGGATGAGATGTTCCACGTGGAACATATTTATTTAGTGTGGGGATGAGATGTTCCCATCCCACACCTTTTTTTTTGGTGCGCGCAAAATTTCACGTTACCCCAAATTCAATGGATGAGATTAGGTGAGATCAGCGACCGAAAGTCCATGTCGCACCCAAAACATGCCCAAAAATTTAAGGACCCCTTGGGTCACGATGTTGGTTTTATCATGCTACGTGGAAAGATCTTAGTGATGTCACATGATACAAGGGCCGAAATCTAAAATTGCTTTGCCCCACGCGACAATGGTTTATGGTATCAATTAAACCATCTATGCACATAGCTCCCATGTCACCTGCCACCATGCCACCCACTACCAATTTACACTTTCCGCCGTGGAACTCCATGTCACCTATACCACATCACTACCAAATCACCTCCATGACATCACCACATCATGTTGACATCATATGCCGAAAAATACCCAAAACTTTCCAATTTTTGAATTTCTCCAAAATTACCAAAAATACTTATTTCAAAATTTCTTTTGTGGCCACCGTGGAACTCTGAATTTAATCTTTTTGCAGCCAATTTTTCCTCTACGCATGAAATTCATCTTTTCCACATGAAATTCTCCATGCATTACATTGCAAAAATTGGGGCTTTTTCCCAATCTCACCCAATTTCCCCATGGCCACTCTGCAATTCTGCAATTTGACCAATTACAACCCTAAAAATGCCCAGAATGAGATTAAAATTGGGGATTTTAAATCCCTAGCTATTTTTTTCTCAATTACTCATAAATTTCGCCAATTTCACAACAATAATTTCAACAAACATGTTGTATTCATCCCTTTCAAACATTTTGTTGAAAATTTTGCATGCAAACTTTGTAAAGTCAACTTCAATGCTCTGTCAATGGCCCATATAGGATTAGTGTTGAACTTGTGGCTATGATACCACATTGTAATGTCCCCATTACCAAAAAACCGATAAAATTTTCTTTGATACCACGTTGTAACGTCCCCATTCCTAAGCTAGGCCACATCACATGAAAATTATGAATATGATACCATTAATTACATAAAATGCTTTTCATCTGAACTAAAATTCATTCCTAACAACATGCTTTTACATGCATGCATATAAAAAAAAAAAAAAAAAGAAACATAACAGATTCAACTCAATTTAAACAAACAATAATAAATAAAATACACAAGAAGACACTTATCTTCTGTAAAAGTCACCAACTGCTTGTAGACCTCAGAAATTCCTCCTAGCCATAGACTGTGCTTCTCATAACTCTTAGCTTCAGGTCACCCCTGAGCTGGGGATAAAAATCCACTAGAGAAAAGGAATCCTAATCCAAGCTAAGGTCACCCCCGAGCTGGGGCTAAAACTCCACTAGAGAAAATGAATCTTAAGAAAAGATAAGTTCACCCCCGGGCTGGGGATAAAACTCCACTAGAGAAAAGGAATCATAATCCAAGCTAAGGTATGTCAATAATAGAAATACATAGAATCAAGTTCTAACTCTAGCAAACATCCTACAACCTCTCATTCCCCACATGCCTATCCCACCTCAGGAAGTGTGCCCCTTTTGTGCTCAACAGTCCTTTTGTTCCACCACTTACTTATGGGGATTCAACAAAAAGATAGACAAGAAGTCTCAAAGCCTTGTAGTTGCACCTTGGCACCTTGGTAAAACAATTCCCAATAGTTATCCCACCTGGAGAGAAATTCTTACGAGCCTGGAAATCCGCTTCTTCAGTCCAATGCCACAGGCCTGACAACCTACTTATTCGACCCAAACCCCCAAGGATTTACTCATTATAATCAACTCCTAAAACTATCAGGTATAGGTATGGCTATGGATAGCAATATTTGAGTGAAATATTGGTAAGAATGGAAAGAAAAATGGAAAATACACTATTTCCCCACAATATATTTACATGATAATAAATTGACACATGTCACCATATGAACTAACTTGGATCCACTTGGTGACTCATTCCTATAATTTAGGAACTAAAGATAAATATATATCTGGATAAATAGTCCCTTCACTTAATTCCCCCTAGGCTTAGCCCCTCTTCCTAGACCCTTATCCCCCTTTCCCTTCTAGTGGATTTTATCCCCCCATAATATTTTTTCTAGTTGGTCTACAATACTAATGCACTTTATTAATATCCGAGTGTGATTAGATTTTACAAAGATAGGTTTGTTTTCCTTTTAACATCCAAGCTCTCCAACCCAATAACCACACAAGCACTCTGGCTGCAAAACATATATTCAAAGGTTCTCTGGCCCCAAATTATCTTGTCTCACTAGCTTATATGAGCATTTAAATTGCAATTGGGGTTAGGTATAGGAGTATTACATATGTCAAGACAATATGATTACATAGGTTTAATATGAAGAAATGTAAATCGGTTAGGGTTCTTATTCTTATAGGTGTAAAGTTATTTGTGGATCAGTGTCTGAAGACATAAGAAGAGGAAGAGGACATATCACATGTTCCATATTCTAGTGCAGTTAGTAATTTGATGTATGCAATGGTCTGTTATAGCCTCGACATTGCACATGCAGTGGGAATTTTGAGCAGGTATATGAAAAAACCAGGGAAGGAACTTTGGACAACAATAAAGAGGGTTTTCAGGTATTTGCGTGGCACTACTAGCTATGGATTGTTCTACCAAGGAAGAAAATGATCGGATGGAGTTTTGTATATATGTGTTTTTTTTATGCACATTGGGCTGGATATATTTATTGCAGAAGATCTACAAGTGGGTATGTGTTTAACCCATTTGAAGGAGAAAACGATAGGATGAGAAAAACACAATTTATAGTGGCACTCTCAACTACAGAAATTGAATACATGGAATCCACTCATGCATGTAAGGAAGAAATATGTTTATATATATTGTGTTCAAGTGTTGGGTTTGTACATCAAGCTGTAAGGATATATTGTGACAGTTAGGGTGAAATCTTCCTAGTGAAGAGCCCGGCTTATAATTCAAAGAAAAAACATATTGATGTTCAATATCACTTTGTGAGAGACATGGTTGAAGAAAATAATGTGTTGTTAATGATCATGGACACTTTGGACAATTTTACAGATTCATTAAAAAAATCTATGAGAACTGAGAATTTCTCTTGGTGTAGAGGATCTATGGTAATTGTTGCCTTGGATTGTTCACTATGTGAACCTGTAACTCCTTATATGAAAATAAAACAACAAGTGGGAGAATGTTGGGTATGTGTTATATTATTTGCATGACCAAATATAGTGTCATTTTTGTGTCGGGTGCACGAGGGGTTGTAGCGGGGGGAAATCCCCCCTTTCCCATGGGGTCATAAGGGGGTTGCAAGGGGGTAGGAGCATCACCCCCTAAAACATTTGGTTGTTTCTACGTCTATTTTTTAGCATTTTTTCAACAGATGGTTTTCATGGATGGTTTTCCAATTCCAATTATGGAATTAGGGTTGTTGACTAATCCATTTAAATGTATTAAGGATTTTGGATGCCACAAGATCCTATATATATTGTATTGTAAAAAAGGAAGAGATGATGAATAAAAACATTAGAGGGGTGACTCTAAAACAAGTTGTTGGTTTTCCCGGTTTGGGTTTCCAAGGTAAACTATTTGTGTAATGTGTGTGTGCCATTGTATCTTTTTCTATTTTTATTAAGAATCTATTTGTATTAATTAGTTGTGCAAGGTTAAACTCTATAGGAAAATGACATTGTTTTTTTTTTTGACAGAAACGTTTAGAGAGATTTGTATTAGAAGGTGGACTAGCCACTGGTTCGATTACAAACTGGCATAGCTTCACTGAGAAGATGCCTGCAAGGGGCTTAACAGTACTTATGATAACACTAAGCTTGGGCCTTCACCCACAGAAGCAACTCAATTCACCTACAATTACAGACTTATTTAGAGCCTTGACTTCTATACAAAATGTCAAGTGGCTTAAGAAGAGATGAGAGCGCTTCCGCCTGCGTGGCTAGTTATTCCTTGGGGTCCTTCTTCCATTCGTTGTTCAGCTGGGACATTTTAACTTCCAGCTGACCAATCCTTTCCTCAAACTCATCCTTTGGATTCTTCAGCTCTTGATGAAGTTTGCTGAGATCCTCCATGAACCCGAACTTGGCAGTGGAGATGTCCTGCTCCATTTTTTCCAGTCTTCTGCCTTCTTCCGAATCTAGGTTCTCTAAGAAGTCAAGTTGGAATTGCAACATATGTTTCAGGTTCTCCAGCGTTGAATCCATGAGCTTCAGTTACTCCTCTATGGTAAGCTTGCTGCTGGAACTTGCTGCCATCGCTCCAGACCTCCCCTGCTTTGCGCGCTCTAGATCCTCAAAGCTGAATTCACTCAACCACTAAGCTTAGAATTTCTCTGAGCCTGAGGGTGTGTCTCTACTTTAAACTCACCCTTCCTGGCCTTCATAATTTCATTTTGCTTTGTTTGTTTCAAGAGGTATGGTCGGGGTACCCGACTATCCCCTCTTTGCCTGAGATCCGATCTTTCTCAGGCCATCCTTGCCCCTTTCGTCCAATCGCGTGGTTCTGGGTTGGCTGAGCCTGGGCACTGTTACTGTCGTCCTGTCCCCCTTTTGCCCCTTTCATATCTACGTGCTTGTTGAGTTGCTGAGTCATGGCATCTCCACCGTGGACAACAAGCCATTTAAATTCAAACTTCCTAGTGCCAAATGGGCTCCTCTATTTCCTTCCATGTCCGCGTCCTCATTCAAATCTCGCAAAACGTGGAATAACTTATATGAGGTGAAGCTCCTAAGGAGGAGGCAGATTTTTTCCAGTAGATTGCTTAGTTGCGCACTCCAATTTTTGGAAGATCGGATGATGACGCTTATTAACATTCTAGACTCTCCTATGATGATCAAATTCTAGATCCCGTGCTTTCTGGCTTGACACAGTCCTTTCCACAAGGCCATGGCTTCTGCATTATTGTTGGTGGCGATACCTAAACCCAGGGTGTATCGCACTATTATTTTTGTGTTGGGGATTTCAATTGTCCCTCCTCCACCTACTTGGCTTGGATTTCCCTTTGAGGCCCTGTCAAAGGACATGATATAGGCCTTCCTTTATTTCTTCCAGTTGACAAACTCCTTTTTTCCTGTCCTTATTTCCCAATCCTCTTGGTGCGGGGTGTTGGCTGTGCTCCCATTTTTCCTTTGAATTCTAAACTAAGCCATCCAAAGCTCTTCCTTTTCTTCCAGCTTCCTACTGCATTTTGGTTGACGAAGGTAATGGGCCCATTCGCCGAAGAATGCTTAAATATTGGCGACCACTATGGGTGCGCTCCTTTTCCTATCCCTGAAGACTCTGTTGTTCCTTTCCAGCCATAGACCCCATAGGATAAACCTTGGGAGGACTCTCCAAAGCACAGAGGCATAGCTTCGTTTCTGACTTTGAAATGGGTAAAGGGAATCCAAACCTTGGAGAAGACTCTTGATGTCTTGAGGATGGAGGAAATCGATTTGCATTCCGATTGCCAGCCTCCAAACTTCTTTGGAATAATTACAATTGAGGAGGAGGT
>CBVK0102138116.1:0-24102 GCA_900067695.1 Picea abies
CAGAATTCTAGAGTACGAAATACCTTAGGGTTAAACCCTGCAAAACTTACCTTGATCTGACGGTTGTCGATCCACGTGCTTAGATATGACAACTAAGATATTTCCTCCTTTGTGCATGCTCTGCCTTCTGTCCAGAACAATATCTAATGGTCCATATCTATTCTTGCAACCGATCCAATGATTGTTGCAACTTGTCCTCCGCTCTTTCAACTCTAATCTTCCATCTAAGGAAGTAAAAAAAAACTCGGCCCTTTGAACTTCTCTTCGAAAAGCCTAACTCCTTGACTTATGTTGTACCTCCTGAACTTGAAATGCTTTAAAATTCAAAGGGGATCGGCTCTTTGAGTCTTCCTCTCATGAAGGGCTATCGGTTTGGCTTATTCTTGTGTTCTAAAAATGTTTCTCCTCTCAATCTTTGAACTTTGAAATAAGTCCTCTTGGTGCTAACCCTATGCTTTTCCTCTTGATCTTTCAAGTTACTCAAGTTATAAGGGTCTTGACCCTTTTCTCCTCTAATAATTTCTTGTGCCCTTCTGGCACTCAAAAATCTTTCTCCATCGGTTGAAACTAAAATGTATTTGTTTCTGGCCCACTCCTTTTGCTCGGGTTCAAAGTGTTCAGTAACTCTAAAGTGCCCTCTTGGAAATATTCTCACAGAACTTGGAACAAAGTTCTCATGCACGCCTTGTGCTGAATCCTCAGAGTATTCAGTAACTCTAGTAGAACTTCCCTTTTGAGCTTCATAATTTATTTTTTCTAGTGTTCCCACCTGGCATGCTCTACTTGAACTCAAAACATAGTTCAAATAGACTCCTTGCGTTGGCTTCACAGAGTTTTCAACTACTCTGGTGTGCACTCCTTGCACAAGCCCAAAAATACCTATAAATTCAAAAATATAGAGAAGTATATCTAAATATACAAATGTAACATACTTGCACATCTTTAACATACATAAAAAAAACCAGAAAACATTTAGAGAATCCATAGAAAAACATGCAGGGAATGATAGGAAGGAAAAACTGCTCTTTGTATTAATCTAAATGGTTCTGTACAAGATGCTTTTACAAAGGATGGAATGCAACAAAGTATTCATCTATTCTCTCCTCTCTTCTCTTGATATCTCTAATGTTCTCACTACAACTAACTAATTTTTGATACAAAAGATATTTTTACAAAAGAGGGGATCCTCGAGCCTTCCCTCCATCTACTTACTCGCATTGAATTGCATTCAATTACAATCAATGAAAATCTAGTCCTAATCAGAACTAAGTCTACCCAAATGTCAACCATTTAAGGTGACCCTACACTTTCCCTATTCAAGCACATGGGATCGACTTCCCTTGATCCTTACAACATTAATACATTAAAATTTTAAATTAAGGCTGAAATTTGAAAGGACCGATGTGTCCCTCTTTGGGATTTTCTCCTCCAAGTACTCTGATGTGTTGGCTTGTTGATGTGCTGGCATGTTTGATGAGGTGGAGTGATGATCCTGCATCATACTCTGACACTGAAAAAATCATGAGCTCCTGCTCATGGCTCCCCTACTCCAGGGTCCCATACTTCACTTTGGAGCTGTCCATCTACTCCTCTTCCTTGCTACTGTTGTTGATGTTGTCTTCCTACTATTGTAGGCTCTCCACTAGTCAAATTCCATCTAGTGTTGACATCCTCCTACATTGATATCAAAATCAAACTTCTAATTTCTTCTATCACCTTGTCCAACTGGTCCACTGGCTGGCTCTTCTTTTGTAGTCTTCTCTGCTGCTACATTTTTTCTTCACTGCACACTTCAATTGGTAGATCCTTTCGATATCCCACGCTTATTTCATCACCCATGTCCTCAATTTTCCACTCCATCACAGAATCTACTTCCACAAAAATTCTATTGATCTTTTGTTCAACTATCTCCCATGACAGTTTTGTTTCTGTCAGTTCCTCTCCATGTGCTACTACAAACCTAGCATTTTCCAGCTGCTCCTTAGGCTGGAATTCTTATCCAATGTTCACGACTATCTCTTTCTTGAAATCTTCCTTTGTTTATGGATTGTCCAACCAATCCTTTAGCATCTTCAACTCTTTCTCCCAATGAGTGAGCATCTGATCTATGTTCTCCTCTTCTTCTCTCATCTCCTTGACATATGTCAATGTTTGCTCCTTCTCCTCCTTCATGACAGTCACTATTGGCTGTCTTTCCTCTCCTACACTTTCAACACGTGCATTGGCCTCAACTGGTTTACTTGGGAGGAATATCTCAATTACCCCATTCATCATAATGCATTTCTAATCTTCCTCCTCTGTTAGTGTTCCTAGCTGAATCAAATTCACCTCTGAGTTCCCAAGACTTTCAGATAGTCTTACCTCATTCTCCTTGCCCTCCTAGAAACCTAATGTTTTTCTCCTACCCTCTTGGCAGTCTACGAGATCTTTGACTGATATTTGTTCATTGTCTACCTGAAAATATGCATTACCATCTCTACCCACCTGACAATCTATGAGATATCTACTTGATCTCTCTTCATCATCACTGAGGGTTTCTCCAATATCTGGTTTACAAATGTAAACTATCTTCTCCTTTGTGTCACTGAGGTTTTCGAAATGCCTTAGCTACCTTCTGAACACTTGGTGCTACCTCTTGGAAACCAAACGCTGGATATGACACTTTACCTTCTTCCTCAAGGGCCATTCATATTTTGAGCCTCCCTGTGCTTCCTGCTGCATCTTCAACATCAACCTATCGAGCTCCTCTCAGATCTCCTTGAGCTCTTTATCCTTCTCTGCATTGCTCACCTATTGACGGTCTTTTATTTGACCCCATTTCCGGCCTTCAGTATCCATCTTCCTCCTCTACCTTCAAGAATGAAACTAGTTCTTCTCTTTCATCCCACCTGGATTTATGCTTCTCCTTCTCCGCAACTGAGAGCACCAATGGATTACTCTTGCAACCCTCCTGGATGTCTACTGATTGTTGCACACTTGGAAAAAATATTCATAGAGCATCAATACTCTATATCCTTCTCCTTTTCCTACTATCTGCAAGCAAAAAAACCACATATCCTTCTCCTTTTCCTACTATCTGCAAGCAAAAAAACCATCTCTGATACCACTTGATGTAGACCTCACCCCCTCCCAGGGTGTACGCAACCTCCAGGTCTAGGATCATTTGAATTTGGAGATGAAACAACTCTCATATCCCTGTTGGATCGATTCAAAATGAACAAAGGTCCTTAAACCTACTTCCCAAATTCAAATTCACTTCTTCGAGAGTCCTAGATCATTGGCAGAGCCTCCACAGAGACCAAGGGCTAAAAGCATGGGCCAAACTTCCAATCCCCAAAAGTTTCTAGACTTTGGGAATATCACACTTCGGGAGCTCCGAATAAACATAAACTCAATCCTTCCGAACACAGGAGCGATGGAGCACTGAACTACTAACATGGAATGATGAATCACGGCTTTGGGATTAATCAACGGTGGAGATCAACTTTGAAAATCCCCATTTCGGCATGCCTACCTGCTCCAACACACAACTCTCTTGGAGAGCCAAAATCCGAAGGAGATTGGATGACTCTCGTTCCTTTTTCATATTGATGACTAACACAACACTCCACTATTTCAGGCTTCAAGAGTCTTTAAACCTTTACTCCATTGTTCCACCAGAGCATTGGACCAACGAACATGTACACACAAAGATCAACAACCCGCAACCCCCCTATCAGTCAACGACTATGATTTAATTTGGGATTCCGGACTTTGGGATTCTCGGATGTCCAACTCTTTCCAACCTCCAGAACACCAAAATCACAAACTCATGGAGGGATTGAATCAACGGCTGCCACCCTCTGGCAGGTGGAAAGTCTCGATCTAATTTGGAATTCGATACTTCGATAGTATTAGCTCCCAAATTCCTTCCACTCCTTGCCTCCGGAGTACAGGTTCTTCTGACCTCCATATTCGGTGCCATGTGTCCTTTTCGACAGATGGTTGAGATGAGCTTCAGCCTTCAGGAGCTCTCAACTCGAGGGTGCTTTCTCCTTTGTTCCTCCAGAGTGCCAAGTCTTCAAACCACACCTTATCTACTGACACGTGTCCTCCATTTTGAGGGACAAGATTAACTCCGCGATTCAGAGCTTCGGGGGTTTGTAAACTCTTGCAACTATACCTCCAATGTTCTAGATATTCGAAATCAACAATTTGTTGATGCGTGTTCCCTACACCAATGGCTAGGATGTACTTCGACTTTTGGAGCTTCAGGTGTATTGAACACTCCACACCTTGCTTCCTCCAAAATTCTATTCTTCTAGACTTATGGATCCATTGACAGGTGTCCTTTGCAACAGATGGCCTAGATACCCTCTGGGATTCAGCACATCAAGTGTCTCGTCCCCTCTGCGTGCAAGTATGATAAGCCTTCAAAATTATAGAGTACGAAGGAACTTAGGGTTAAACCTTGCGCAAATTACCTTGATGTGACGGTTGTCTATCCATGCACTTAGATCCGGTGGCTAGGATATTTCCTCCTTCGTGTGTGCTTGTTGGCCCTTGGTTATGGATGGTTTCGAAGATTAAGTAAAGAAGCGCGAAGTGTGAAGTACGTGGAAGACAAGTTGACTGAGATTAGGTCGAAGTGACCAAAAGAGTAGAAAAGATGGAGCGAAATAAGAGAAAGAAAGTCGTTGGATGGGGAGATCGAGGAATATAGATTAACAAGGAAGATGGATCATGGACAACTCAGCAAGCAGAAAAATCCACCAATGAATGCTTTGGAGCACTTCGCAAGAAAGAACGAAAGACAGGCTGGCGAAGCCCTGAAAACGTGGGTCAAATTTACCTAGGGTTTTAGACACCTAGGGTTTTGGTATTTAGGGTTTTGGCCTAAGGATGTCTAAGAGTCACTGTAATCTATAAATAAAGGTCAAAAGGACCTGAGATGAGTTAGTGAGAGAGAGAGAGAGAGAGAGAGAGAGAGAGAGAGAGAGAGAGATTCTATTGTTTAATTATATTAGCATATACTTGTTAAGGAAAACATGGTCACAATGAATGCAGAACATATTACTATAGATAAAACTTTATAGTTATTATTATTTTGCATACACTTTGCATATTAAACTTTGTGTTGATGAACTATTTTTGCCATAGACCTCCAATTATAGATCACAGTACCCATGTCATTGGTAGAAAAAACTAGTTTCTTAACCAAAATGTTTCATTTAGATATTTGACAAAATACCCATGTCATTAGTGGAAATTCAACTCATAAAATTGTATTGATGCACAAGCATCCAACATGAATGAGATGAGTGGTATTGAACTCCACACTAACTACTTAATACCAAACCAAGGCATTCAAGAAAACATGTGTAATTGGAAAAGTGATATTGAACTCTAAACTTACTATTTGATACTAGACAAGACATTCAACAAAGTGTGTACATCGTTGATAGAAACTTAACTCATAAAGTATGTGGAGTCATAGCTAGCAACATAATTAATAGAAAAAATCAACATCAAGACCAACTATTTTTAAAATTTAACTCATAAGTCATAGCCAGCTACATAATCAATTGAAAAAATCAACATCAAGACCTACTATTTTTAAGTTCATTATGGCACATTAAAACCCTAGAGGTAAAAAGAGTAAAAGGGAGCACTCTATTTCTCTTTTACATCTTCTTTTCCAATCCATTGACCAAGTTTGTTATTACCGTAGTAATTAATATTAAACTAGGATGTGTTACATGCTTATGAATTAAGTACAGATTTCGTCTTGTGTTAAAACTTATTACACTTATGCATAGAAATAGTATTTACTCCGGCCACACCAGCCAATGAATAAAGTCAAGGTAACCCTAACTGTAAACATACGAGAACAAAATAGAATCTATGGAACCCTAATGAGCAGCCTTAGCCACAGTTCAGGGTACTTCCGAGACAAGACAAAATCCACTTGCGATACCTCTAGAAATAAAACACTTGTACGACATGCACGTGGACATGGACTGAAATGGGCCAAGCTGTTGGAATCAGAGGGAACTATGCCATGGCCAGTGAAGTCTAATAATATTTTTTGTGAGCAATACCGAGGTGCTATTCAAAGGCGAGAGTGTCATTGCGATAAAATTATAGGAATCTACATCGAGACAGAGTTTATGCTTGCAGATCTCAAAACAACATAAGCGGTTTTGGTGCAAATCTCAAAACGAAAACAACAGTATCTGCAACATTTACTCATACGTACACAGGTCCCAACAACCCAAATTCGTCTCCAACCAAGATCATAACTAGTTCCTCCAAAAAAACTTCCTACTATTACTGGTATAGTACATTTGAAAAAGTGTGCTGAATGCATTGTTGGCTGCAGATACCAAGGGAGCCTGGCCTCTGAACAAGATACAACAGATGGACTGCATCGTTATAAAATAGCAGTTGAATCAACAGACATTGGAAATCAAACTACTAATGGAAAGCTAGGTAGAGATGGGTGGCATTTTAGCTTAAGTTTCTCCCAAATTGGTGATCAGTAAAGCTCTATTGGAAATGCATTCTGTAGAAATAAATTCCAGAGATAAAATATAAAGCTGGCCAGTGGGCATCGTCGATGTTGCTCAGTCTGAGCACAAAATAAATACAAAGTGTACGATTGGCCAAAATATTTACATTAATCCCCTCTGCAACATTTATTGTTATTCACGAGGTTTCCTGGCTGATAGCGATCAGTAAAATAGAAATGAAAAAACTGGCAAATATTAACAATACCCAACAAATTTTCTTCTGAAACCAATTATCAGAAATCTGCATGCACTATGAATCTGAGATAAATTTGAACAATACAATACAATACAGCTTTCAGATTGTTTTTTCATTGTAATGAGAGAATACACAGTTTTGTATTAAAAACTATTCATTCCATGGCAGGCCGATCGAACAGCTTGATGAACTCGCTTCCTGCTATTATCATCATGCACACAGAAGAGTAATAGTGGCAGACAGTGGACACCACTGTTCCTTGTGATTACCTTCATTCTATGGCAGGCCGATCGAACAGTTTGATGAACTCGCTTCCTGCTATAATCATCATACACACAGAAGAGTGACAGTGGCAGACACCATGAAGCCGAAGGTAATCGCAAGGAACAGAAAGCAGAGAGCCCATTTCCTCTTGAACTTATTAAAATACCCCTCGGAGGGTTCCTGATAATGGACCTCGTACTCGTTTTCTGGGACAGAATCGGCAGTGATAAGCTTCAAGCGCTTCAGATTTTCGGTGGCCAAGCCCAGCGTGAGCTTATGGCATCTTCTCTGATACTTGAAACCATTTATACACCTCAAGGTCTGGGCCATGGCCACATAGAATATCAGGTGCCCCATGGCGCAGAGAGAAACAGGCATCCACCAGTGCTTGCACTCCAGCCTTGTGGACTGCACCACGCCGCCGAAGAGAATTGCCAAAAAGACAAACAAGACCTGGAAAAGCTTCCAGAGCTCCTTCTTCTGGAGATCCACGGCTCTTTTTTTCTCCAATGTCTTCTCGAAATGGACCTGAACGATCGTGTTCAATGCCTGCAGAGCGGTTTCTCTTGGAACAAGTATACTGTTGCTGCTGTTATTGTTTATATCCGATTCGCTGCTATCGACAGACAGGGCGGTGGAGTCCCCGGCAGATCTATGATCGCCTGCAGCTGCCATCGCTGATCAGACTGCAAGAAATAGAGTGAAATCACATGGATTCTTCTTATGAACTTCAATGTAATGAATCCTTCTCAACTTCAATAGATTCTGATTCTTCTTCGGCATTGGGCATTATCGCTGCAGTGATTTGGGTTGGGAAGAGGAGGAGAACAGGGATATCTATGCGTGTATGTAGGTATGAATGAGTTTACCCAAAGAAAAAGTAAGGTTAGGTTGGGAGAGTGAAGATTACCGTTGTCTGGAGTGTACATTACCGTTGTAGAAACAGCCTCTCCCGTCCACACGTCCACACATGCAGCGTCATACTATGAGTCCCCGTTTCTACATACGACGACTTTTGCCAAAGGCAAAGAAATTTCCATTTCCAAGATTTTCTTTATTATTTATATCGTTTTTTAAAGCTCCTTTCCGTACTAATTAATCAATGCCAAAGCACGATAAATAAAGAAATTAAATTTCTATAATTTCACCATCACTAAATCTACCATACAACATAGACAAACATTGAAGGTTGGAACCATTGAAGGGACAGCTCTCGTTGAATGGATGGTTCCAACATGTCATTTCAGATAGAATTTTGTTTGGTAAATAATATTTGATACTGAGTTCTCATGTAATTAATTCATGTTCAAATTTTAAATACATATATAAGGAGTATTTGTTTTTCTAAACTGATTAAAGAAATTAATATTTTCAAGTTTAGTAAGTAGGGTTGGTCAAAAGAGTTGATTAAAGAAATTAATATTGTCAAGTTTAGTAATCGGTAGGGTTGGTCAAAAGAAATTAATTAAGTCAAAAGAAATTAATTATAATAATGGAGCTAAGTAAAGTTGTTTTTTTTCCTCTACTTATTACTTTAATGATATTGTTTTTATGCAATTAAGTCCGTATCATTTTGGTAAGCAAGTATCTCCAATATAAGTATAGATTTTTTTGTTAACCCATTTTTAGCCATTGGCTAAGAAATCACACCCGGCACCAACCATTAACATGGTTGGATTTTTGGATGTCTCCTCCGACTAAAATCACCATAAGGATATTGAATTTGGGTTGCCTAGCAAACAAAACCCACACCTTAACAGTTTGAGCTAGCCAGTATACTGGTAAAATGAAAGTCATGATAATCAAATCCAATAAGACCACCTACTATACTTTTGTAAGTCATGATAATTAAATCTAATAAGACCACCTAGGATACTTTTGTATATGACAACAACACTTTTGTAAGTCATGATAATTAAATATAATAAGACCACCTACGATATTTTTGTACACGACAACAACAACTTGGAGTAAATGCCTTATGACAACAACAACTTAGAGTAAATGCCTTGCCTTATGATAGCAACAACTTGGAGTAAATGCCTTCACACAAATATCTGGAAATTGATATTCATCACAAGCTCAACTTGAATTATAGCATTGAGAAAATGATAAATGGAGGGTGGAAAGCTTATTATGGACTTGAAAACAATTGTAAATCAACAAATCTTTAGATATGGGATATGGAAAAATTCTCTTGGAGACTAGTTACTCCTGTTATTTTATATGGATGTGAAGTTTTGGGGATGCAGTATCTCTAGAGAGCCGTGGAAAAAGAGAGCAAATAAAAAAAATTATAACCTATAATCTCAAAATTAAAGGAAATACACCCTATCATATCCTCCTCATAGAAGCAAGTCTTTCCAGCATTCAAGCATGACTATGACTACCTACCTAATGTGTAAGAATAAGTTAAACAACATGGAAGACAAGAGGCTTCCTAAAATTGCTTCAAACTCAACCAAAACTAGCTCATGTAGGGATGGCATAAGGATGTCTTTATAGGGGGGGGCAAGAAATTAAGATATTATAAGGATGTGATCAACCCTAATCTAGAAGATAAAAAACATCTCTTTGTCTTGACTAGTGTAAAGAAGAAAAAAATCATTCCAAAGATAAGAGCAGATTCTCATGAACTCAATAAAAAAGTTGGACATTGGTCAATTCTCAAAATACCATGGGATGAAAGAATTTGTCACATTTTAAACATGAAAAACACTTTCTTTTATAATATCTAGCTTATACCTATATCAGATCTCAGAAACACTATGATGATCTTGAAACACTTCTCTTAATGTTTTTCAAGTACATAAATAAAATTGTAAGGAATTCCAATTAATCTCTTACCTTCTTATAGTTTGATAAACCAAATTTAATCTTAATAGATGTTAATCATCATCATCAATAAATGAATTTTCATTTTTTTTAATTATAAATTTGATAAAAATATTTATAAAAATTCAACTATATTCAAAATTTATATAAGTGAAATTCTACTATATTCAAGATTCATATATGATGAAACAATATTATTTTATTAAATATTTTACTCAATCTTAAATCATTCATAAAACAATCAAAATTAATTGTAAATAAATTACTATAAAATTGAACTTAACAAAATACTTTATTTTTACCATATTATTTGAATTATTCACTTTGAACCCTCCTTCACAAACCTTGAGTTTTTTTACTAATTACTTTTAATATTTAACATTTTAATTATTTACTTTCACATATTTCGATGAGTGTCAATAATATCAAACTCCGTAAATATAACTTTCTCAATAAAGTCACTGTATTACATTAGAGACTGTCACGTCATAAAACTCAATAAATGAGTATTCTATGATTTTAAGTGTGAAGTACAAAATACATATGATACTTTTATCACACCTAATTATTTTGAAACATAATCGAGATATTACTTTTATAAAAACAAAGTTGTCCTTTTAAAGATTGCTTTTTAATGGTATCAATGCTGAAAATAATATCAAATCATTTAGTATGAATATATGATTTATCTATCTAATGATATAGCTTTATAAATTTAATTATATTTAAAATTAATTTTAAAATCTAATAAATTTAATTATATATAAAATTAATTTTAAAATCTAATAAATTTAATTATATTTAAAATTAATTTTAAAATTTAATAAATTTAATTATATTTAAAATTAATTTTAAAATCTAATAAATTTAATTATATTTAAAATTAATTTTAAAATCTAAATTTTAAAATTTATGTGATAATATCTTCTTTCATATCAATATTAATATCATTAATTATCTTACTATTTTAAATTTTAATATATAGTAATTATTTATATAATATTATAAATTATTTTACTAAAATTATATTTTTATATCAAGATTTCTTTCTATATTAATATTCTTTTTTATATAATATATTATAAATTATTATTAAGAGTATTTCTACTTAACTAGTAGTGGTGTATTCTTCCTCAATCTATATATATAGTAGTGGTGTATTCTTCCTCAATCTATCTATATTTATATAAAAGCTTTCACAAACATCAATTTATTGTTATTTCCACTTTAATAATATTGAAAAAGTTGTGCAACATGTGCTCATCTAAATCATTTTTGACTATGTGGTATAAGTCCTTGTGCATTACAATGATGCTTGGACGTCTAAATACGTCCTCCCTTATCATATTCTCTAAAAGGTCCTTTTCAATTTAATTTGGTAATGTCAATAACTTTACATTACAAGTTGTGGAATCAAAGTTATAAATATAAGTACAATGATTTATGTATTGTCATCTAATACCTATCATACCTACCTTGTACCTTGTTAATAATATTATTAAAATGTCATATTAAAAAAACCTTGTCAATGAGAGGAGTAAGTTTCAATGTCACAAGTGGGCTTTGACAAATGTATTGCTAAGAATTTAGGTAATAATAGAAGTTTTTGTTTTGTGAAATGGATGAAAAGCTTGTGAAGGAGGATTTAACAAATGTATTGCTAAGGATTTAGGTATTAATAGAAGTTTTTGTTTTGTTAAATGGATGGAAAAGCTTTTTAAGTATTGCTTATTCTTATTAATTTTAAAAAAAAATTAATGGATTTCAATATCACTATTTTTTATATTGATTATTATAGATTTATGTTAAACTTGGATTTATCAAGTATATGGAGGGATTAAATTTTTCCATGTAATTTTTTTTATCATTTAATTTCATGTCATATATTAATTTTTTCATATTAAATGATAAAAAAATTACACCTTAAGAAATTTAATCTCTTTGTACTGGTAGTTCTGGGTTTAAGATGGATCTACACTGGTTGAGTTTTTTAGATGTTGTCACATATAGATGTAGTTATTTATTTATTTATTTATTTTTGTCATGTAATGTAATGTTAAGTTAAGTGACGACATCTCCCCCATGTAATATAATGTTAAGTTATTTGACAACATCTCCCCCATGCTCGGCTATAGAGCACCTCCCTACTCTCGGTGCAATAATTTTATTAATGGGATGTTTTTGTTTAGTGCTTCAACCATGTGAGGACGATAAGATGGTTTTTAATAGAGACCCAACATGAATTAAATGCACACACTATAAAAGAGTGATGTCTAACTGTTCTACGCTTTTTCCCTCGTCGCCATAATCCGACGACATAAATCTACACGAAATCACATTTTTGAATGTAGAAATGGATTCAGTGTGTTCAAAAACCCTTGGGGCACTTAGATTATAAAGAATTAACCACTCAAATATGTAGATCCAACAAATTCTCGCTAGATTTCGGGAAAAGGTCCCCGAAAAATATGCCCGGAAAAGGGAAAAAACATAGAATGTTTAGCCTATCACATAATAAAGTGCATTTGAATATATAATTGTAGAATGACAAGAATTCATGGCAACCAAGTGCCTATGACCAAATTTAAACATAATCACATACATCATGCAAAATACATATATTTCCTTAACATTAAATTGTTGATTTATTAACAGAGACATAACACTTATCTTTTAACAAAATATAGTCAAATAAATTGATTGTGTAAGAGTAATTTTTTCGCCCAACCACATGAATCCAATACAGATGCCACCCCCAAGCTAGGTTATGAGGCCGCCAAGGTGAAGGAACCAAGCTATGGGATTCTGTCTCATTCGAACCAACCCATTTTTTCTCATGGCTCAACCAATGTCCTTACTATAGAGTGCTCTAGGAATATTACCTAACCATCAAACAACCATGGTACTCTCTTTCACTACCCTATACAACATAAGGGAGATCTTACCTTTCTCTGCTCTTCAACCTCTTAGGGATATGTAATGTCCCAATTTTTAACCCTTTTGAATATTTTGAATATGATTATGTAATGTTGTGCATAGATAATAAAAGAATCAAGACTAACTAAGCATGAGCACCTAAAGGGGATATGATACCACAAGAGGGGAAAGGTGAGGCATAAGGGAGATCTTACCTTTCTCTGCTCTTCAACCTCTTAGGGATATGTAATGTCCCAATTTTTAACCCTTTTGAATATTTTGAATATGATTATGTAATGTTGTGCATAGATAATAAAAGAATCAAGACTAACTAAGCATGAGCACCTAAAGGGGATATGATACCACAAGAGGGGAAAGGTGAGGGGGTCCATTGGATGGTTATAAACCTAATTATTTATGTCTCTTACATATACCTTCATTATCCATATTTCCATTACCATAGCCCTTCACTCTTTTACAATATTGATGTTAAGCCTAACCTATAGTCTAATTTGAGAAATGAGAGGTGGACCTAACCATCTCCTAGATTTAGACAACCACCTCCTACATTCTAGAAATTTGTACCCCACATAATTGGAATAAGAGAATTTGGATTAGGACTCTCATGCTACCTTTCACTCATAGCAAGAGAGGAAAATTCAATGGGGAAAGGGGAGATCCTTTTTTGGAAGCTTTAGAGAAGAGAAAAATGCAGTTTTACCTTGGAAAAAGGGAGCTGCAATGCCATGGGACTGAATAACCCATGAAAGACATCCATTAGAGCCTTGTGAATAGGAGGAGAAAGAGAGGAATCCATAGAAAATATGAAGAAAGCAATGATGTGCAACATTAGAAACAAAACTGAGTAGAGAGACACCCTCAAAATCCTGGAAGAAAGAAGATCATAAAATGCCCAAGAACCAAGAGAAATTATGTTGGAGTTTAGTTTGAAATAGATAACAGTTTGGAATTTCTATACACACACTAAGAATCTCTGGAGGGAAGAACATATGAGGGACTATTGAGAAAATAAGGGAGTATTCTCCTTGTGTTGTGTGGGGTAGGAATTGTGAGTGCCAAATGCTTCTCTAGTTAAAGAACTCAACAATGGGTTACTTGGTTGATCTTTTGTTGCCTTTTGGGATGGGGATGTTGACCTAAGTGTTGGCATTTTTTTTTTCACTTGGGTGGTCTCATATCCTAGCTAGGGGGTGGCATCCACATATAATTTCCTATGGTTGGGTGGAAAATTGCTATGTCTCAGTCAGTTGCTTGGTATTCAGTTCTTGGAAAAGATAAGTACCCCTTCATTGGTTAGAAATATCTTATCATGTTATGAGTATAATTCTGTGTTTCTTATGGTTGGATGCATGGTAAATTTTAAGTAGGATTGATGAATAAATGAGATATTGTTTATAATAAATCAGTTGCAAAAGAAAAACTCATATGAACTAACAATTTGGCAAAAGAATTATACTGAGTTCTTGGATTTTTTATTATACTCTAATTGATCAATTATAAGAAATTTATCTTTTGTATTTCATATATTTAGTTAGCCATGTCTAAAATTTGGAACTGAACTAAACAAATAAGACAATCCAAGAAAAACTATCAAATATATCTTGGTGATGATGCATTACAAAGAAATAACCCTTCATTACACTCGCTTATATAACTTTTGAACATTTGGGTTATAAATAAATTCACCTAAGGCTATTTTGACCCATTTAGGAATGTAGATGGTGGTTGTGCATTTCCAAAGCATCCATGTTCTCATGCAAGACCATCTGCACCATTATTAATTCAAGGAAGGAAGAAGCAATGTGTTGGACAACTTCTAAATGTTTATGATAATTGAAAAAAATACATGTGCTACACTTCTGCATATTTAGTTGTGGGTTCTGCATGAAAGGCACTAGTCCCTTAATGTCCTAAAATAAATGTTTATATGATTTTTGTCAGGAAAGTGACTCATGCCCTTAAGGCTGTGGAAAATACAAGAAATTGTATGGAAGCAATTGAAAATGTCAGAATATTGAGGTGGGATTCATTCCTTCTTGATTGTTTGTCGATTGAGAAGCATAAAATCTATGAAGTGATTTCTTCTTATCGACCTTTATAAGTGAAAAATAAAGATATTTTGATGTTCTAGGGATGTTGGCTAGGTCAACATTACACACTTGCTAAGAGAAATTGGCCAAAACTTGGCAAGTTTGACTAGTAGTGAGTGTCCATTGCTATCATGAATGAAGGATAGTGGGCTATATTCTTGTTGCAAAGATAGATGTGAATATGCATATAGATACCAATGTAAGATATGCAAGATTTATGTTTCCTTCTGTTTATCACTATTGATATTGGGTCCCCTCATACCAGAAGTATTTGAAAACCATTAATAAAATGATCTTGTCTTGTCTAATCAATCTAAGAAAGGTAGTTTTTCTAAACCATAGAGGACAAGTGATTTGTAGTTTTCAACGAATTGGTATGCAACAAGTTTTTCGATCTTGTCTTGTCTAATCAATCTAAGAAAGGTAGTTTTTCTAAACCATAGAGGACAAGTGATTTGTAGTTTTCAACGAATTGGTATGCAACAAGTTTTTCTATCACCCCACCATTTTTTCCAAGTCTATTGTTTTTGTCACTTGATTGCAATTTCTTGAAATAACAAATCAAGACTTCAAGAAAGAAGAGGCCTTTTATGCACATGCCCCTCTAATATATGCATATCTTATGAGTATAATTATGATGTTATTAAGATAGGAATGGAAATACTTATCTTGAAATTTTCTCTTTTAAATATATCTTATCATAATACCTATTTATGTGGCATATGAGGATTGTTGTTGGTAAACAATTGTCGTATCAAAAGTCTATGCCTATAAGGCTATAGTTGTTTTTTCATTTTTATTGCAAAAGTTAATTGAAGTTGGGTTCTTGTCTTCTATGATTTATTTACAAATTTCAATTACACATTCACGAGGTAATTGCTCTACATTCTGAATGCATCTACTTTTGTTCTATTTGTATTGTTGAATGCATTTTTTGTGTATATGGTTTAATGGGTAGTGCATGCAATATATACTCTTCTCAATATCAGATTCCCTTCTATAGGAAATTCTTTGAGTACAAAAAGAAGCCTTAAAAATAAAAAAGAGAGATGATGGTAAGGAAAATCTTGTTATCAAACAATATGTATGCATTAGATTTAGAATTTGTTACAAAGGATTCCATTCAACGGACTAATCGAACCTCCCTTGGATCCGCCCTTGATCCAAGATAGAAAAATGGATAAACAATCACAACAACAAGTTTACGCCCTAGATCAATCAAATTTGTATTATTATGCTATGAGAATGGATGAAAAGTGCACCTTATTTATGAAGGTTGTCCTCACATGTCCTTGGATGACGCAACTCTCGAGATCCTACTCCACTTCTTTATCACCCTTTCACATACACAAAAAAGACAAGAAACACCTTTCTCCAATCTATCCAAACTAAAGGAAGCAAATTTGAACTAGATCTATTTTAATCTACTCAAGGAGAGACTAAAGTTTCACAAGCAAGACATAATCATTGATTAAACAAGAATTGAAAGGGGGAAGTACTATTTATCTATATTAATCAAAAGTAGAGAACATTACATCAAGTTTACCATAAGCCTTGAATCTCGATGCAAGCCTCTTTAGTACCCTTGGCTCCAACTCCTCCTTGGCCCTCTCTCAAGTTAAGGCTGAGTTTCAAGAAAGAGGATGGATGATGAAGCTCCCTTGTGTTCTAGCAACGTATCTTTACTCTCAGTTCTATCCTTTTTCTACCATAGAGTGCCTTTATTTTTATAGAGTGATGGAAGGACATGTTTACTCTCAGTTCTATCCTTTTTCTACCATAGAGTGCCTTTATTTTTATAGAGTGATGGAAGGACATGACTAGGCCTCCATAATTGATCCATAACTCTAAGTGACTTGGATTTCTCGAGTGGGATGAGTTTACATCTAATATATTCATGATTTCCTCGAACATATCAAAGATCCCCAACCAGAATCGCCAGAGATTTTCCTGAAGCGTATCGAAACTCCATTGGATTGGGGTGTTGCAGTTTGAACACTAGCGTTTAGCGACATGTCGTGGTTTCTAGGCATGTGAAGTGCAACACCCCTCAAAATGGATAATTCTTAGGAAAAATGGATGTGTCTCTTTAACATGTCTTCCGTTTAGCGACATGTCGTGGTTTCTAGGCATGTGAAGTGCAACACCCCTCAAAATGGATAATTCTTAGGAAAAATGGATGTGTCTCTTTAACATGTCTTCCTCTGAGTTTTAGGGTGAAAAATATAGTTGTAACAGATGCCCCCTAATGTGTGAGGTCAAAAGAGGAACCGATGGTCGAAACACATAATGAATATTGTAACACTACGAATGTGAGAGAGGTCAAGGAGTGAGATGAAGAGCAAGGACCCAGTGAGTACCTATAATCAATCATCAACCATATGTATTTATAGATCATCCCCGAGTCAGTCATACCTATGCTCCGTAAAATATAGACAAAGCATGGCCGCCAAAAAATACATTGTGGATCCATCACATGAAATGCAAGAGTATGGCCATGAAAAATACATGGTGGATCCTTGTAAAAAAAGGATCATAGCCATAAGAAGATACAATGTGGCTCTATGTCACAATATATACTCCATCGCAACTCGAGAGGGGAGTCCTATATCAGTGCAAGAGCACCGAACCCAGGTATTCGTCCCAAACCTCGATGGTACAAATCTACATCATGGGAATAAATGAGTTGATTTCGAGCATGGTAGAAATTGTCTGATTACTAGTCGTTGAGGTATATTGTTAATAGACATGAGGGGACCCACCAATAATGAAAACGGGTTCCAAGGTACCTAGTACAATCTAATGAGTGTGACAATATGTGCTCATGTCAAACACTCATAGAATCGATTAATCAAGAGTCAATGATGTAAAACCACTATCAATTGTGAGGAAACTTGCCACTTATGACTGAAATCTCCAAGGTACTAGCTAGTTTCTAGATCCCTATCCCATATAATGTGCTAAAGTCAATAGACAAAGATCTGCCGATAGAAAACGTTGATGCATCCCCCATTAATCAACATGAAACAAAACACAGAAGGATGTGTTAAAGAGAGAGTATTACTAGGTAACATTGCCACAAGGATGATCGATACAGATGGTCGACAAGATAACATATTGCCAACTCATGATTATTTCCCTTGAACATATGGGCATGAATCATGATGGACTTGGCAGCATGACTCAATGAGCACTGCTTAGTATAGTGCGACGATGCAAGAGGCATTGAAGCAATCTCCATAATGTTTGAAAGAGTAAACAATTGAAGGAGTATCAAGACTCAAATCGATGGTACGACTGCTAGGTAAGCTATAACCCAACTGTAAGACATTGATGAAAATAGGTGCCATGTTCAAGGGAAACATAACTGCCAATTGCCACTTTTTGAAAAAAACATAATATTGTTCCCCCCTTTCTCTTTTTTATTTTATTTTATTTTTTTGTGTGTCTCCTGTTAGCACTCTGTAAATTTTGCCCGGCTGAATAGACAAATGATAGAGGTAACTGTTTCAACCAGCTTTAGATTTGAGGCACTAGCCTGCTCAACTTAGAGATTTTATCAAAGATAAGTGTCAATTGTGTGTTAAATTATGTGTTGCATCATTATTTATGAATTTTTTTTATGGGGTTTTCATGTGTATGCTACATTTGTATTTCTATTATTATTCTGTATGAATCTGTGCATTTGTAGAATATTTGTATGTTTTAAATTTGGTATACAGTTTGAAATTTTTTTGTGTGGCATAGCCTAGCAGTTGGATGTTGGGGATGCTACACACACAAGGCAACAAACATAGTAAACAAATATATGAAAGAAGCTGACATGATGCATGGGATACCCAAGGCCATTTTCTCTGGCAAAGACTCTAATTTCACTTCAAAATATCGAAAGGGATCATTCAAGGAAATTGGCACAAGTATAAACTTTAGTATTGCATACCATCCACAAATTAATGGACAAACATAAAAGGTAACCAAGTCATATTAGACACATTACAAATGTGCGTGATGGACAAGCCATCCAAGTGGAAGAGTGTTTATGGCTGGTGGAATTTGCATGCAACAATGATCATCTTGCCTCTTTGGGTATGAATAAATTTGAGACTTTGTATGGTAGAAAAATTAATAGCCCAGTGAGTTGGAAAAACCCAGCGAACCAAGTTATACTTGGGTCAAAATTGTTCAAGGAAATGGAAGCACAGATTGTCAAAATCAAATAAAATTTGAAAGTAGACAATATACATAGATAAGTTATGCAGATAAGAGTAGAGTGCATAAATAATTTTTGGTTGGAGAGTATGCACTTATTAGAGTTGTTAGGATATTTAGACACTTAAGATTTAGTTAAGATCTACTTGGTCTAATGTGTCATTAGGTAAAAGTTTTTTTCTTATTATGTTTCTTTAGTATGCATTAGTATGCATCTGTAGTTAGGAAATTCAACGGTCACGATATGTTCCCAACATAGAGTGATCCTACAGTTTGTTAGCAATCTGTAAATTTTGTCCGACTGAATAGACAAACGACAGAGGTAATTGTTTCAACCAGCTTTAGAGTTGAGGCACTAGCCTACTCAACTCAAAGAGGGCTCTCTTGTGTCACTTGATATATCTATGGAAATCAGTGGCTATATTTGGTTTTTTTTAGGGGTTTTAATAAAATTATTGAAGAACTGAAGATAACCTTTGGGCTATGGGGTCAGGAATGTAGGATGCATTTCCAAATCATGAAAACTATCAAGAGGAAAAGGATAAATGAGGAAGTGACTTCTGATTTTATACTTGAAAATTTAGGTGGTATCAGAAGAAAGGAAATACACAACTATATCAGAGCATTATGGTAATGAATTTTGAAATGGTTTGGAGGAGATAAACATAGTCTAAATTGCCAAGTCGAGAGCATTGAATAATGAATTCTGGACCTTTAATTTCTCAATTTAGATAGAGGAAAGCAAAAATGAAATGAAGAATAACAAGAATCACACACTATGAAAGAAAACGAGACTCATAACACCACCAGTAAAAATCTTTTCGTAAAAAGTCCAAAATCTACCTTTGCATTCATGTATTCATTCTAGCCCCAGAGAATTACAAAGTTTTTCTGCACAGAGGGCAGGCTCTTCTTTTCTCCATCCTTTCTATACCCTCGAGACCAAACATATATAGAGGATTTTCTTGTGGAATTTAAAACGTTCCGACTTCCTCATAATTCTAAAATAGAGACAAGTTACAAAAAGCAATAACCATTATCCTATTTTAAAGGGACCGTTAGTAACAGGTCTGTCATATCAGGGCTCCCTTTTCTTAGGCCGCCATCTGTCCAAAAATTTCTGAAATTTACCTAAATTTACCTGAGGATTTACCTTAGCTTGGCAATTTCCTCCTCCAGAGTACTCAACCAAGTGAGATTTTCTCCGATGCTCTCTATCATCTCAGTTTTGGTCTTTGTCTTCCGCCTTTTGCTCCTTTTCCTCTTTGCGACCGGATTGTAGGCATTGTCCGTGTGTTCATTTATGACGAGATCCCTCGTAACGGGGTTTAATCTAACCCCCGACTCTGTCTCAGTTGCGGGTTCGGTATGAAATTTAGTTGCCAATGTCTGCATGACCCATCTTTCTTTCTTACTTATTGACAAGCTTGGCACATTAGTTGAGAACCTAGTCGCGCCAGACACCATCTGATGAGTTGTATCCATACCTTTTAAACTTTGCAGAGACCGCTATTTTTGCCACCCTTTGAATTTACAGGACTCAAGAAATCAACACAGGTCGAGCTTTTTTTTCTTATGCATAAGATGGCAATTTCTCAGAGTAGGATAAAACGATTCATATATGAGATTGATAGTCTTTGCATTTTAATCACGAATTACTGACATAGTATGTTGGTGTGCCACACTTCATCAATCCATTTCAAATGATGAGCTTCGATTTAGTTATGTGACGACGTCCTTTTGATATGTCATCTGGGAAAGTACCTGGAGTCTTTGCATTTTAATCACGAATTACTGACATAGTATGTTGGTGTGCCACACTTCATCAATCCATTTCAAATGATGAGCTTCGATTTAGTTATGTGACGACGTCCTTTTGATATGTCATCTGGGAAAGTACCTGGACCAGTGATGTGGGGTGATTTGACTAACTGACATCCTTCCCACGAGTTATTGATGTGACATTGTAAACCACGCGACATTGGGGCCATGGGGAAGGTGGTTTTGGGCAATCCGTTGTCCGCCCCGATGCATGTGTAAGAGTGCCACACGTTCCCCATCAAAACCACAATGGTTTTCCCGGTCTGTCCTTGTGAAATTAAGTTCCGTGCTATTTGTCAGCCCGATGTGGGCCTCAACCGTGGATCTGGGATTCTTCAAAATCGACAGTCCGCTGAGCTACTCCCTTCCCGCCTCCACTATATTTGTCTATATGTCGTTGGATATAGATCAACCCCCTAAACTATCACACCTCTACTATGGTGTAACATTTTTCTAAATTTCTGAAATTTTTAGATCCTGATCTAAAAATTGTTATGGTGATAACATATCCTACATAGTTTAATGATTGAAAAATAGAGATAAAAGTGTACTCAATAGTGTCTTTTTCATTTAGTTTTTACGAGCCCGAAAAAGAGGTAAAAGGTTTCTCAGAAGTGCTTTTTTGTATAGGTTTTACAAGCTCAGAAAAGAGGTAAAAGTGTGCTCATTTGGAGAGATTGAGTGGATGGAAAATATGCATCTATGTTCCAAGATGATGGAACTAGCCTAGGAAAAGTGAATGCAAAAGGGTACTTGGTAAGTGGGGTCCACTCATAGCAGATGTTTTCTCCAAAGGTAATGGTTATGAAACGCTAGCATGCTAAGGCAAGAGGAAAGAGGTCATGTGTGATTGCAATAGCGGTAAGTTGGATGAAAGAAAACATATTCGGAGCAGTAGGCACTCAGACATAAGAAACACGTTTATAGGAAATCATAGAGTAGCTTTATAATGACATGAACACTCTTGGGACATGGCCAGAATATAGATGAAGAAGCTAAAATGAAGTTCAACTTGGAGACATGGAATGTCTAAATGAGGGCTCCCATGCCTACAAGTAATTGTAGTATGGGCACTAGATGGAAATCAAGGTGATAACTAGGAAACCCATGAAGGGTAGGAAGTACCGCCTAAGTTATGTTTTTCAATAAAGGATTGGTTAATGTCGCAACATGACTGGGTCTAACCTAAGTCTTTGTGATGACAATATGGATGGTCAATAGTGCAAATGGAGGTACATGGAAAAACCTATCCTATATGCCAATATGAAACATGTACCTCAAGTTCAGTGGATGTCGCTATGCTACACAAAGTGTCACCAAGTCCTGTAAAACACATCCAACAATGCTAGACTCGGGGTTAAATGGCACGGTGAGAGCTCAAAATAAAATATTATTTTTTAAGATTTTTGGGATATATAAATGCAACACAAAAGTACTCACACCACACACATGTACAAGGAACTACGCACCTGATGCTTTACACAAAGTAGATAATCACATGAACTTTATATATTCATATATTTGAATAATCATATCTTTCCTAGAGTATAAATAAAACATAATCACATTTGACTCTAATGGATATACCCCACCTATGGAAGTTAACAATGATTTTTGCTACATCATACATCTTTGGAGAACTTCAAGAGCGGACACAACACATGGTGCTTGGGCTATGTCTTCCACAATAATGTAATTGTGGGAAACCCATGCGTTGGGATTATCTATAGCTCTATGAAGAACACCCTTCGAGGGGTGAAGCACTATATCAAGCAATGAATTTTCTATATGGATAGGGTCGTGCGGTTGGATAGAAGATAATGGATCCGTAGAGGATGGACTGATGTCAACAAAGATGTAATTATGAGCTAGAATTTGAAGTGATATCATCTTTTCAAGCATGAAGACTTGGTCATTCAATGGTGCCCCCCCTATGATGAGGGGGACTTGTTGTGCCCCTTGCAGAGGATTGGGATTTGTTGCAATCATTTGCTGGTGTTAGGGAAGAAATGGATTTTTTAGGACAAAAGGTTGTTGGGAAGCGTTCTACTGGGGAAAATATCAATGGATTTCATCCATTTTCATACACTAGTGGGTAGGATGATCCTATGCACATATGTTATAGGGAAATTTCTTCTTCTTTCTCTTAGTGTCTATGCCAACAATGTTTTGGGTTTGGGAATCTCCCTGTCTAGAGTTGGAATTTTTATTTTTATTATTTTTTCCTCTAGGTTGTTGAGGATTATTCAAGTGCATGGATTGCATCGAGTTCACTTCAAAGGTATGGACAAACATAGTGGTGGATGGGTTTGATGCGATGTTCAAATGTCCCAATTTTCTAGCTAACCAACCCACAAATGCATTGGAAACATAACCAACCATGCCATCGACATCGGATCCTAGGTTTAGCTTTGAAGGGTTTGTCAAAGGTTGAGGAGCATGCAAAATGATATTATATAAGGTTCTCGAATGTGAATAGATCAATTCAAGATGTTGGGAACACAATACCGATTATTCTTTGGTGACTACCCCTGACATGGATACATCCTTGGCAACATGAGAGAAGATATTTGGTCAACCAATCCACAAGTAGTTGGTCCGAGATGAATGCTCTAATCATCCCATGATGATGCCACCACTCATGGACATAGTTCGAGATATGGGTGGAAGTGGTTTGTCACATAGATGTCAAGAGTTATATCCCTATCTCATTCCTTATAGGAACTAGAAGTGTGTTAGAAGTTTCATTTCCAATTTAATAAATATTCCATAAGAGGCACCTTTTAGTTCTATGTACCATTTGGTGGCACCTTCGATCAAGGTTCTTTGGAAAAGTCTCAACCTAATGTTATCATCCATCATAGTGTTAGATGAGCACCATAAATGATAGGTCATGATGTGGGTTGACAGGTCTTCTATGGGCTCACCATCAAATTTAGGAATATCGGAGGGTAACTAATTGGTAGGAAGGCAATAGATCATGTAGGTCCAATGTTTCCAAGGAAGGAAACAGTGTGTTGAAAAAATCATTTTGGGAAGATGGTCTAACATTGTGGGAACCAAAAGGACTTGGAAGTCCCTATTGTAGGAAAATTCCCATGTGGATAGGTGAATATCCTCTTGGATCCTATACCCCTATTACCAAGATAGAAAGATGCTAACATTGGACACTAACATTCCTTTAAATGTAGTTAAACTA
>CBVK0102138121.1:0-10682 GCA_900067695.1 Picea abies
TACCATATTAATTATCTTTTACATTAAGGTGGGGTTGACCTGTACCCTTTACATAACAATTAGGGTTGCAGGTAAGTCTGACTCTTGAACAATATAGCAAGGGATACTATACACCCACTAGTTCTCAACCACTAGGGGCACATCCACAAGGATGTACACATCTCTATCTCACCGCGTCTTACGGGAGAACCACACTCACTAGTGCTCAACCACTAGGATCACGTTCACCTGTGCTCATCCACAGGAACATCCAACTCAGTAGATATTCTTTCCCACTGCATTACATAGGAGATTCATTTGGAGTTCATCATCTCAACTCTCTCCACTGCATTACATAGGAGATTCATTTGGAGTTCATCATCTCAACTCTCTTCTCATGGGAGGATAATACATTGTTTCATCTTTGTCTCAGAACGATGCACCCATCTCATGGGAATTCACATGTTCACATGTACTCAGCCACATGCACATATAACTTAATAGATCTTCTTTCTCAATGTGTTACAAAGGAGAATCATCTGGATTTCATCTCAACTCTCTATAAGGAGGAGGAAAACACAAAATTCCAGTTCTATCTCATATAGGATCCACACACCCATCTCAGGGGCTCTCTCTCAAGTCTGTGTCCTGGAGGATGTCTCATGTAGCTGTAATCATCAACATGTATATGGTGTGGTATTTCCCATCTCAGGGGCTCTCTCTCAAGTCTGTGTCCTGGAGGATGTCTCATGTAGCTGTAATCATCAACATGTATATGGTGTGGTATTTTGGCATGCTATGCCAAACTGCTTACAGAAATGACCAAATTCCTTTCCATAGAATTTACCACCATTTTTAGTCCTTAAGGATTTAATCCTCTTCTCTGTCTGGTTTTCCAAAAGATCTTTAAACTCCTTAAATCTCTCGAAAACCTCTACTTTCTTCCTCGGGAAATATATCTGTGTATTCCTATAAAAATAATCTATGAGGGAGACATAATACATGGATCAACCAAGTGAATGCACTGTAACTGAGCCACCGAGCCAAACACATCACTATGCACAATTTATAGAATCCCATTTTCCCTTGTCGCTCAAGATGGGAACCTCACTCTAATTTGTTTCCCATATATACAATGTTAACAAAAGTTAACTTCTAAACCACATTAAGAAAAACATTCGAACATACCTTTTCTTTGCATAGCTCAAAGTCCTTTTTCTCCAATGTGTCCCTAGTTGGGTCAACTTCATCATGTCTTGTTGAGTCTATTTGAACCAACTTAACTCGATTCCAGTTGAGTTTTGTCGAAATCGACTCAAGTTGAGTCACAGTCGAGTCGATTTCAGGAGCAATGATGTTGTTGCATCCATACAAGTCGACATTCCCTAACAACTTTTATAGGGTACCAATCTGAAATCCTCTCATTAAGACCATCGCACCTTTGACCATATTGCATGAGTCCTTTTGAAATAAAGTATGAACACCTACATCACTCATCTTCCTGACAGATATCAGGTTTCTTACCAAACCTAGAATGTGTATCACACCTGGAAGGGTTCTTTCCTCCCATCCTACATTGTAAGTGGGACTCTTCCGCGTCTGACAATTGTAGTTGTTGATTCGTCCCCCATGAACACATCATCCCCATAATATAGTTCATATTCACATAACCATTCTTTATGTGGTTTCATATGATAGAATGCTCCTAATTCAATCAACCAAACATCTTGATATGATTGTGTATCGGTTGACGACAGATACACATTACCTCCCTTGTTTGAGGTCATCTTTCTCCCAGTCGACTTCTTCTCGTTAGATCCATCACTGAATTTTGTTTCCTTCAACTTGCATTCATTTTTGTAATTCCCAACTTTATCGCATTTCTAGCATCTTCATGTACACTGACCTAGGGATTTAGATCTACCCTTCGAATTGAAATTTCTACCGAAGAATCTTCCTTTATATTTGTCTATCGATCAACCTCTCACTACCAGATAATCTTTGGTCGATCCTTCCATTTATTTCTTCTCATTTCTTCCGACAACAGAGAAGCAACCACGAAATCTAACACTAGTATGGTTGTATTACTCCCAATGGACACAACTAAGCTATCCCAGGAGTCTAGAAAATAACATAATAGGTTGATACACTTCTTCTCATCAGTGATATTTATATCCACAAATGATAACTAGATTAACACGGTATTAAATGCATTCAAATGATCAGTCACCAAAATTTCATCACTCATCCTCAAAAGATACAATTTATTTCTGAGAAACAACTTATTTACCAGAGATTTCAACTGGTATAAGCTTCCCAGCTTGTCCCATAGTTTCTTGGCTGAATATTCACCCAAGACATTCAACATCACCATATCTACAAGAAAAATATGAATCATACTTCTTTCTCTTGTTTTGAATTTATCCCATTGTTCCATCGAAATGCTTGTTGGTTGGGTACCTAGGAAGACTGTTGTCCATTATTCTCGATCTACAAGAATATATTCCATTTTAAGCTTCCAAAGCTCAAAATTATGGCCATTGAATATTTCTATCTCTATTCTGGAACTGCTCGTCATTCTTTACCATGATATTTAAAACAATTTATGACTTACAACTCTTACTGTACCGAGGGTTTAGTTATCATATTCAATATTTACAAATCAAGATCTAATATACTCGCCAAAGAATTACACCACTATGATAACTCACTTGTCAGGGTATACCTAAGCTATGATACCACATGTTATGAAATGAAGGGAACTTCCACACTAATCCTAGAAGAAGAGAAGAAGAATTTAATCAAAAAATCAAATGACACAAGCAATCACACAATACATCAAGATTTTACCCTAGAAACCCTTAATTAGGAAAATCAACATTCCTTTGAGCATTCTTCTTTCTTGTTGTCTTGTTCATTTAGAATAAAAGGTTACATGTCTAACCTTGGTCCACACCTAAGATATAATCAACATCATACCCTCTTGGGTAGGAAAGAACAACCATGTAGCCAATTCGACTTACATATGCATGACCACCAACCTACGATTTACACATGAGATAACATATTTTTCATTAGAATTTACGGCCTTACAAAAAGCCTCTTTATAAGATTTACAATAGGAAAAAACCTAAATATTGGCACCCAAAAAATGGTTACAAATACATGCATATCATTGGCTACAAATATTGCAAATCTTGGGATTATGTTACATTTGAATCCAAGTTGGGTTTACCAGTTGGCCTCCATTTGGTCTCTAGTCAGTCATCTCACACCTACACTTCGACCTCAATTCAATTGAATTGTCATCGATATCTTCGACTTCGAATTTACCCAGTCGACTCCCTTGACCTTCGACTTTATTTCTATCTACCTTGACTTCGACCTACTGTCAATGTTTTCAATCTACCTCAACTTCAACCGTCAGTCGATTCACCTCAATTGTAATTTCACTACAAATAATATAAAAACTCGAGACTGATACCATGTCGATATTTCCCTTGAACCTAGCACCAGGAAGTTAATTCCAAACGACATATATTTATTGAATCAAAGCACAACTAGGTTACTCAACAAAACATCCAGCTAAATCATAAACAAGGAAACCAAATCAAGTACATAAGAACACCAAGATTCATGTAAACCCCTGGAAAAATTCCAGAGGGAAAAACAGTCCAATGATGCTTTTATTAAGGTCAAATCAGGGCTCTAGTAACATGGATAATGGCCCAGATAGAGAATTATACATTGCATACAAACTTGGAAACTTTTGTGCTTCTATACAGCCTTGTACCAACACATTTACCAATGCATCCATGACTTTCATTTCTCTGGCCTATAGATGTCAGCACCTTTCCCTTCTTTGACCTATGGATATTTGCACCTATTTCCTCTGAGACCCATAGATGTGTATAGAAATCCCATATAGTAACCTCCGTATGATTTTTCTCTTTTCTCTGGTCTCTATCCTTTGAAACCCACCTATGGCTACTTCTTCTCTCTTTCATCCTTGACATGTATGACCCCTAGATGGGATTCCTTCTCCACCTATCAATACCTTGAATCACATTCCTCTTTTATACAACCCTCTCATCAATACTTGGATGAAATCTCTTCACCCAACTAGTGAGATATCCCCACTCTAGTGTAAGAAAAAGTCCTTATTTTCTCTTACACTCCTTACTATAAAAAGTCCTTCTTTGTTGTCCTCAACATTGGTCTCTCACCAAGTCTCTCACAAGTGTATCTCACACAAGTCCCTACTTTTGTCTCTCACCAAGTGAATTCCTCTCAAATTCTCTCACAATTGTATCTCACACAAGTCCCTATCTTGGTCTCTCACCAAAGTCTCTTGACCTTGACCTCTCGTCAAAAGTGACTTCTCCTATACCCTAGACTTTCTTTTCTAATCATGAGTTACAATCTATTTCTAATTTCAAAAGTGATTTACGGTTGAGATTACTTCTCACACCCACTTAATATTTGGATTACATGTTGCATGCTAAGCATGTCCTTAAATAACTCAATTCATTAATAAATACAATTTTACTTTAATTAATTCCTTCTAACTAAAGTAAACTCAAGACTAGAATATTTTTTACTACTTCCACATGCAAAACACATGCCTATGTGGAAGTACCTTTCTGATGCTACTAAAACATCAAAACATATTGCTTACTAAAAGTTTGAAGAAATATTTAATTAAAGAAATAAGTAACTATTCAAATTTGTTTCCATTCAGCCCCCAGGGGTGTAGACCGATTGGCAAGTGTCGTGTAAATGGAAGGAAATGTGTAATGGAGGTATCAAGTTTGATTCTCACCCCGATTTACTTGTTCTCCATGCTTGCGGGCTGTGTGGCGCACCTGGGGTTATATTGGTAGCGGACGGGTATTGACCACATGTCACACGAGTACGAGAACTACGAGTTGTCGATTCCCCCAGTAAAAAAAAAAAAAATGTTTCCATTTATCAATTAAAGTTTTTTTAAGTAACTTGTTCTATATTAAATAAAAATGCAGTGACTTTACCTATACTTTAAATACACTAAAAAATCTTGATTCTTTCCAGTTCAAGGGAAGTAGTAGTTATAATAATTGCAAAAAATATAGTCCAAAAAATGGAAACAAATTTTCCAAAAATATCTATATGTGAAGTAATAAATAAAAATCCCTCCTACATAAATGTAGGAAATAATATAAAAAAAATATTGGTAAAATACTCATTGAATCCACTAGTTGTGCTAATTTTTTTAGATGGCCATTTTGTTCTAATCATATAGGACCTATATTTCATAACTTTCTTGCAGAGAATATGGGTCGTCTTGTATAATCGTTGAAAGGCCTATAATGTAGTCCCAAATGGTCACAAGGTCCATATCAATTCCATTCAAGTGGTGTCATTGATGATAGATATCCCCATGAACTTCTCTCTTCCCATCCCTGAAATCGTTTATCTTATCTTCCAAGTTCAAATGTTATCTATCATTAGACTTGTAAATTAATTCTTCAAAGTTGGCCTCCATTGTTACGAACCTGGTAAATATTATCAAACTAATACATACAATAACATAAGAAACCAAATGATGTGATTTTCATTGATGATATTTGAAACTACAAACTCTAGATCTACAACCCTAGACAACTATGTTTTTGTAGACCATCTCAGTGCATTTCCTCCCTCATATGCCTCGTAGTAGAATATTTACAAAGTGGTTGCATTCATCATGACTACAAGGATCCACCTAGTACTAGTTCATATGGCTATGTCTAGTATCTCATAGTCGAATACTCAATATTTCAAAGATGTTGTAAATAGGAAGGATTCTTCCTTCCTGTCCCTTTTCCTTTGAAACATGTGGGACAGGGAGCATCAATAACAAGCTTCCTGAAATTGACAAAGAGGGATCCTATTTTGAGATGATGGCTACCAAACTCAAAATTGGATACCTATCCAAATCCAAGAACAATCCTAGATATGAGATAACTTCACCTGTTGTTGGTGATTATATCCAGTTCATGAAAGACCATGTTGTTGTAGGTGAGTTTATGGAGTTAAGTTCCTTTGAGAGGGAATCGATTGGATGGGTAAAATAAAGGTGGAAAACCAAAGGCCAAGTTGATCTAAAACTAGGCTCCAAAGGGTTTTTCATGGTCGTATTCATATGTGTCAAAGATCATGAGAAGATCTTTGAACCAAGACCATACTTATTTAACTCAGTAGGGTTGGATCTTTGATACTGGATGGAATGAATTATCCCTGCAAAAGGAAGAATTTACATAAGCATGATTCTGGATTCAAATGTACTCCTTGCCTCAAGATTTCTAGGAATCTAAGACACTAGAATGGATTGGCAACTCATTGGGTTCATTCATCAATTTTTTGAAGGTCACCAAGTAGGGCATGTATACCTACTATGCAAAAATATGTTTAAACATGAACGTTATTGCATCTTTACTAAAGTCCATCCACATTCTCTTTGATTATGAGGAACAGATATAGAACATGTACTATGAACATATACCATTCCAATGTAGGAAATTCCATGAACATGACCACCTCTTTTGTGATTTACCCCTAAACATCTCTAAGGAAATAGAAAAAAAAGGTAGTACAGAGCATGAAGGCTTCACCAAAGCACCTAGAAAAAGAAAATCAGGGAATAAAAGAACAAATTGAGGCCCCACAACCTAAACACTCAATCACCAAAATATCTTTGAATTTGTGGTGAACAACGAGTTGGTCCCTCTCTAAGGAGGCATTACCAAAGGAGATCCTACTATGGATGAAAACAAAATATTGGATCATAAGGAATACCCTAATAGGTAGAATATGGACCCTAGACAATCCATAATCAACCCCTCCCAAGCATACATCCTATAAAAAATCATGGAAGTAAAAGGGGATCTCTCCCAAGAATCAAAAGAGGATCACCCTTAGAAGGACCTTGACTCAGAGATGATAGAGATATACATGCTATCCTTAATGGCATCACATGGTGAACATGGTGCCACCTTACAAAAACCCTAGATACCACATATGCAAAAGGAACTCATTAAGATTAGATCAGAAGAAGGGAAATATCAAGCCATTCCCAATTAGTCAAAGGAACTAGGTATGAAGCCCTCCTAAATAGAAGTGGGGAAACTATTAGCCGAGGAGAGAAAAACAAGGTGCAAATCTATTAAATAGAAAATTGAAGAATATGGAGCTATGTTAGTTAACTCTGGGAATAAAATGGGACTATTGGGCAGATACTTCACCCCACAGGCCAAGTCACTAGGTTAAACCCCTAAGCGGAAAAGTTCAAGGTGCACCAATTCTCACAACACCCTTTAATTTTCAATGATAGTTCTCTCTTGGAATGTAATAGGTATCAATGCTCTTAGAAAAAAATGCATTCTTATAAAGAGAATTAGTCATGACAAACCCTTAATAGTTCTCCTATAGGAAACAAAATTTGATAAGGAAACAATGACTAAAGTAGATAAGAAAATTTGGAGAAACAATGAAGCCTAAGTAGTCCCATCCACGAGCCTCTTCGGGTGTCTATCTATGTTGTAGGATCCCAAACAAATTCATATGGATAATTTTGTGGGAAAACCCAATTTTTTATCAATTGAATTCATAATCAAAGTCTTGCCAGTATAAGGATCATTAACCAATGTTTACGGGCCCAAAAAACCCTTTCTGAAAGCTCCTTTCCTTGAATCCCTAAACATTGTATGGGATTAGTCTGTACTTGATAACTAGATCATTGAAGGATATTTTAAGATGTTCACATCATTCCAAGAGAATAAATATGGACTCGGGAGGCTATATTCAAAACAAAATTCCTTTAAATACTTCATAGTAGATATAAAACTTATTGATGTACCCACGGTTAGTGGATTCTATTCATGTAACAATAAGCATGGGGGAATTCACCAAATTGCCACCAGGATTGATTGCATCCTTCTCTCCAAGAGCATGTTCCAAACATTCATGTGTATTGAAGCATACATCCTACCCTATATGGGATCTAAGCATTGGCCAATAAATCTCTCATGGAAATTCTCAACAACACCTAGTCCAAGGCCCTTCCATTTTGATCACTTCTAGCTAGACCACCCAAATTTCATGCCTAACCTATGCAAATGGTGGATAGGAAAAACTAAAAAATATGGCTATTAGATGTATCATCTACAACAAAAACTCAAACAGGTAAAGAAACATATTAAAAAGTGGAATAAGGAGGTGTTCGACCACATTCACCTCAAAAAAGATAGACCAGAAAAGGAAATGAAAACTCTACAGGACACCATCATTATCATTGGAAGAAAAATGGAGAAGGAAAATGAGGAGAAACAAATCAAACAATAAATTGAAAATGGGGAGAAACAAGAGGAGGTCCTTTGGAAGAAAAACATGTGCATACAATGGTTAAAATAAGGTGATGGGAACTCAAAATTCTTCCACAAATATATGCTCAATTAGTGCAATCACAATTGGATATCTAGCCTCTTGACACCCACAAGACAAAAATTGGAAAGATATGAAGATATAGTATAAGATCTCAAGGGGAACTTTTTCCAGATCCTCGTGGAACCCCCAATGAATAGGAAAGAGGACATTGATGTCATATTAACCTCTCTACCAAAGATAGTCTCTATGGAATAGAATGAAATCCTTCTAAGACCCAATTCAATCAAGGAACTTAAATCCATGGTTAAGTCTATTGCCTCTAGAAAATCAACTGGCTCGAATGGATTTATTGTGGACTTTTTTCAATCTTGTTCAGATATCTTGGGGGAAGATGTTTGGAAAGCAGTGGAGGAATCTTGATGTTTAGGAAATATTCTTCAAGATTTCAATATTTTGTTCATTTCCCTTATTCCCAAGGACCAAAACCCCTTAATTTATGATAAATTCAGGATTGTATCTTTATGCAACGTTATCTAAAAAAACATCTTGAAACTCATAGAAATTAGACTCAAGTCCATCCTCCACAAAATCGTTTCCCTGGAGCAAGGAGGTTTTGTGGAAATACATTAAATCCTTGATGGGATCATAGCCTCTCATGAAACTACACATTCCTTAAAAATATCCAATACCCAAGTATGTTATTAAAACTAGACATGTCTAAGGTGTATGACAAGTTAAACTAAAGCTTCTTAGAACAACTCCTTCTAGCCTTCTGGTTTTTCCCTTTTTAGAATTCCTGGGTTATGAATATTTTCTCCTCAACTTTCTTCCCCCTCCTTGTCAATGGGTTTTCATCCAAAACCTTCAATTCCTCCTAAGTAATTTGGCAAGGTGACCCCCTTTCCTCTTCATCCTAGTGATAGAGGGACTCAAAAGATCCTTGAAATATGAAGTTTATTTAGGTAATTTGAAAGTGTAACATCCCCAACCACCAACATGCCAGGAAACGTCACTTCTTGGATGTCTCTCTTAGATATGATACCAATTTGTGACATCCATGACCCTAAACCAACAGGCCAGAACATGCCACCGAATAACCTTTATGCTCTGATACCATTTATATTTAGATACATAACTATATAAGTACACATTAAACAACTATAGCATTTTGTTCGTATTATTATTCATGCAGAAATAAAATTAAAAGATACAAACAACATATTCTAATATACACATCTTAATGCTGAAATAACAGTATGCCTACACATATAACATATATGAAATATCCAAGCATTACTCATAAATTATAACACATTTACAATTACCCAACATGCATTCAACAAATTTTGGTACTTATCTGTTAATAGATGAGCACCAACTGGGTGCAGACCTCCCACGAACCTCCCATCCTTAGACCATGCTTCTCATCACTCTTAGCAGTGGGTCACCCCTGAGCTAGGACTAAACTCCACCAGGAAAGGGATTCCTAGGCTAGGCAAGGACAACATGAATTTTCACAGTACAATAGGAAGGATTTCCTCCAAGGAGCCACTTATGCCCACATCTCACACACTCTCATTCCCCACATGTATGTCCCACCCCAGGAGTGTACACCTTCACTATCACACGGTCCATCGGCTACTACACCTCCCTTTCTGGGGCTTCAACAACAGGTCAGATCAGGAATTCTCAGAGCTCTGTAGCTTCTACTAGACTCCCTCCAAGAGAACTCACTTCCCCAACACACTCACTCACCTAGAGAGAGTTTCTCACAGGCCTGATAACCTACTTCTTCTATACACGGGCCTAACAACCTGCTTCTTCACTCATGCTCCTCCACACATAGGCTTGGTGATGGAAGCAATAGAAATTGGGTGTGGTGAATGGTACTAATAGGAAAATATGCAGGAAACCCCCAGGGTACAGGTGTAACAAGGGTAACAATTTGTCTTGTTACAGAGGTTCGGGGTGTTTAAGGAATTCCACAATGGAATTCTAGGATTACTGTGTGCTTGTTGGATGCATTGTTCAATCTAGGGTAATATATGGCCAGCCTGGTTTGAATGTTGAGAGAATGGTGAGCACCCTGAGAATGGCCAGACTGGTGAGAACCTCATAATGGTGAGAATGGTGAGAACTCACCCCCATAAATATGTATGCATTTTGGATGACACCTAGCTCTCCAGGAGACCATTCCCTCTCACTTGGAACTCCTTCCTCTCCCTAAAAGAACATAGGATAAAGTAATATCCTCTTTACAACTTTTAGAATAATAATATATTATTCTATTAGGCTCTTAA
>CBVK0102138129.1:0-21551 GCA_900067695.1 Picea abies
TAAACATAGGGTGATATTCTCGTCTATTTTTCTTTAGCCAAGCAGAATCTAAAAATACTTGAGTAAGATCAATTCATATATTTTCCTCAACAACAACCACTTTGGTTAAGGAATTAGATTAGGAGATGTAATCCCATTTTTATGCAAGATTCCTTCATTTAAGTGAGAAGCCATTTTATCCCATCAATCCGCTAACTTATTTAGATAGCTCTTGATGTGAAAGAAGGCTATTTGTCCAAATTTAGAGACCAAACTTTGAGTCCTTGTGAGGATAGTGCTTAGAGAATTAATTCCCAAATCTTGGTTACTAACCATAGCTTTTATAATAAAAAATGAATCTCCCAATATCACTATATCATTGATTTTGAACTCTTTCATGATATTCAAGCCCATCCATATCAAATATGCGTTAGTGATATTACTGTAGACATTTTCTAGTCCCCACACCTACCTCTCATTCCTATGCTTCATTTTGATTGACTTAACTTTGTTCATATTGGTTGATTTTAATTCACTATTCTTTCATTTGGTTCATTATACATTTTAACGGTTTATTATGGTTTACTGTAATTGGAGTTGGTTGTTTTCAATACTGGGTGAGTTTAGTTGATTATGATAAATGTATTTTTCTAACTATGATTGGCATTTGTTATCTTTGGTTGGTCATTGTTGACAACATTGGTTAACTACGAAAAATGTGTTTGGTTAATTTTGATTTAACTGGAAGGGTTGACTCAACAAACATCCAACATTATAACTATACTTGTATTTAATTGATTATGATTTTATACAATTTAAAATAATGTTATAATTTAAATTAAACATTTATTCTATTTATTTAGTTCAATGTATTTTCTTTATAGTTATCTTTATGTGTTTTCCATGAGATGGTCACATCTCGTTTTAATGGGATAATGACTTATCCTTTTTTTTTTAACTTTTAGCATAGGAAGAAGATTGCATTACTTATAAGTCCTTTGCATTACACCACTCAATTGTCATCACTGTGACCGTGATATTATATGAGATTCTTATATACTTTTCCTATTCACCTCCACCTCTGACTAGGAATTTGTGAAATATTCATCACTAAAAAATACATCAATATTCCATCACTAAACAATACATCAAATGATATAAATAGTACATTCGTTGCAAATGAAAAACTTAAAAAAAAATGAAGTGGGTTGAGGAAAAATCAAAGAGAGACCAAAATTGCCAAAATCTATAAAGGATAAAAAAATGGGTGCTCCAAAAATAAATTATCCTTACAGGATTGAATATCCCACGTATCTATCAACTGGACATCTTTCCAATGGATTAAGTATTTTCATCCTTCGTGTTTTTTTCTTTAGGAGGGAGTTATGAAAATTATCTGAACTAGGTGGATATTGGTAGCCACCCGACTATTCCACTTGGACCCCCACCATTGCTTCTTTTAGTTTTTTAGTTTCCCTAATTGTAGCACAATTTACTATTTTTGGTAGTTTTTCGGGTCCTGAATTTCTGAAGCCATTTTGAGGACCTAAACGACGTTTTTTGGGCATGGTACAATCGATGAATATTATTTTATTTCATACCATGATATTTGTTTTCATAAATTATAGTCCTCAGATAGATCTTTCTAACAATGTATCATATGCATCAAACAAAGATACCATGCCAAAGTTATGACCCTGAGAAATTGATGTACCAATTTACCCCGACGGGGCCCATATTCTGTTTGTGGATGTTTAGGGTTTCCATTGTTTCTCAATAACATATAGGCCTTCTAGCCTCACTGGAAAATAGAGTTCAGAGGCTTGTAGCCGCCACATCTCTTCTCAGAGATAAGCTACTGACACCCTAACTAGTTTATTTCTATTATGTCTGTAAACAAATTTCAGTTCTTTGATATTAATGCAATGAAGTGTTATTTCTTTTGCATCTTTATATTCATGGTTATTTGTGTGTTTTGTTGTGTTCCTGAATAAATTTGAATCAGTGGTATCAGAGTGGTCTGCTATTTCTCAATCCTTCTTTTCATGTCCCCAACAAGGTTAGAGTATAAGGATTTAGGGCTCGATCTAGTTGAACCTTTGCAATATCAGCCTCACAAATCTCGATGGTTTCCCATGGGGGATGAAAATAAAGATGATGGAGCAGGAGATCCTATCAAAATATTTCCCGAGGAGGCCCTTTAAAAACAAAGGAACACGTTGATGGATAACTTCGCCCAGATCCTTCAACGATTGCCCATTGGAGATGCATCTGCATTCAACAACCACTCTAGAGGCACAACCCCTTTTAAGGTACAAGTAAACTTTGACATTCCCATATTTGATGGAAAAATAGATGCATACACCATATATAGACGGTTGAATCTATTAGAAGGATATTTTTCAGTTCACGACTTTTCTGAACGGTAGAAGATTATTTTTTCACTACTCAAAGCCACCCCCCATGTCAAGGACTAGTGGGAAACCTACTGTGAGAAAAAGTACGAGGAGGAACCCTCTCTGTTCTCGACTATCAAAGAAAATTATCATCCCGTGGGGAGATATGAGGAAAATTACATACAATGGACTACACTGTGGCAACAAAGGGATCAAGATGTGCATGAGATGAAAAATCTATTCCATACCCTATGCACAAAGTTGGGTATCAAAGACTCAGAGAAATATTTGGTGCTTAAATACTGCAATTGTCTACACATATACATTCAGAAGGAAATGAAGTTCTTCAACATCTCCTCGCTTGGTATGACATACTGGTATGCTTCTAAGATTGAGCAAAAATTTAAACAGAATAAGCGAGACTTTGGATCTGTGAATCAAAAGAAAGCGAAAGGTGCCCCCAAACCATAGAAAAAAGGACAAATCCAAGGCATGGTGTCTCAAGACAATCTGGCAAAGGGGCAAGCAAAGAACAACACTGTGAAGCCGAAGGACACGGGAAACTGGTGTGATTTCCATAAGATCTCCACTTACAACACAAGTGAGTATCGGGCCAAAAAGTCACTGGTGACTGAGATGAGGGATTTTGAATCAGATGAATTTTCTGAAAATGAATCAAAAACTGAGAAGGGGAATGACAGAGGGAAGTAGATTATCGATGCAGAGCCCAATGCCACTGTTGCCACCATGAAGATCCAAAATAAAGAATTGGAAGATCCAGAGGAGTGTTGATGGGTGAAATCGATCGTCCATCAACTGAGAGAGTGGAACTGGTCCGAGGTTGTCTAATAACCCAAGGGGTTTAGCGGCTCCGTTAGTCGATCTAAGGTCCTAAGAAAAGCAAAGAGAAAACTAATCTAACTAACTAATCTAACTAAAACTAAACTAACTAAAACTAAATAAAACAAACTAAACTAACTAACAATAAATAAAACGAACTAATCTAACTAATCTAATTAAAACTAACTATTAAACAAACTAACTAATCTACTATTTATATATATACAAACTACTAACTAAAATATAACTTATTCACAAAATATACAATATTTACAAAATACAGATTTAAATAAAACCTGGAAAACTCATTTACTTTCTGCCCTAAGACAGAGAAAGATATTTTTGTTGATTTTATGATTTTATGAACAAGAAATAAAACTTACTGAAATTAAACAATCTAATATACTAACTACACATATATCTAACTAAAATACTAACAAATATACTAAACAAATAAACAACAAACAGACCTGGAAACGCTCTAGATTTGTTCTGTGTATGATGACTTCGAAGCTGGTCGGAGGAAGGAAACTCACACCGGATGATCCAGAAGCTTCTCGTAAACGATAGTTGTAATGCTCTTTGAGTTTATTTACAGGACAAACAAGACATAAAAAATCATAACAATTATATGATTTATAAATCTCTGCAATAAGGTAAACCTGTTATGCAAAAACTTATACTTAATAATTCAATTTATGAAGAAGAGAAATCTGTCATTCACAAACTGAATCAAGTAATTGCTATGTTTTTAAATACTGGAAGAAATCAGATATGGATTATATTGATTAAATCATATCATTTTCAAAAGACTAAGATAGCTAAAGTATTCATTAACCAAATGCAAATTGATACATATAAACATGAAACAAAATATTGATATTATGAAAAGCTAAAGCTGTAGCAGAACATCAATTTCTGTCTCGGTCTGTATTAAAATTCCATATCCCTATTCTCCCATGAATGAGGATGCTCATTATTACAAAAATAATAAGTATTTAAAGGTTTTCCACAGGGTAAAACCTCCCTATGGAAGTTATAAAACTGTTTACATGAAATCTGGGAGATATCCCAAAATTGCCTAAACTAGGAAATTAAAATGAAACTAAAACATCCAAATATCCTCTAAACTGTCCATGAAATCCCATGCAATTTCGAATTCACCTGAAACAGGTCAGAAATAGACAAGTTAGAGAGATATTTTATTAATAAAACAATAAAAATCTAATTCTACAGACTTAGCTACATAATCATCTGATTCTATAGCTAGTCTAAAATAAGATACAGAATTAGAATTGAAATTAAATCAAATCTTTTAAGAAATTCCATTCAATTGACATCCAATAATTACTTGAGAATGAATCATAAATTGAAACCGTTATTCCATTATGAACTCAAACAAGATACACATCATTTAACTGAGTACAGAGATAGCAATACTCTGTTTCGATTATAGTCATGATTCAGGTAAATGAAATCATATGTAACAGAATCATAATCGTTTCCCAACAAATCAAATCCATCTATTATGAGATCATTTTGATATTCAATTGAAAATAGAACAAATCGCAAATACATCGTTACACTTGTGAATCAAATAGGATTATCATGATAAATGTATAGCAAGCAATTTAGGCTGTGAATGAATCCAAACGATAATTGACTCATAACAAAATAATAACAGGATTAATCAAACAAGGTTTGTTATAGATTTCAATCATTGATCAATGCACAGTAAGCAAACAGGATCGATTAATTTTGATCACAATCGTTTCAATCAAACGAATCATATCAGGGTTTGACCAATTCATTTCACAAATTTAAAATACAGAGCATCAATTATAATCTGAACTCAACTCATAGGACAAACTTGCCAAATTAGAACAAAAGCAAATCGATTAGCTAAGATTTTCACATAGTTGTTATGATTCGGATTCATTTCCAATTCGGGCGCAAATGTTATTTGAGCATAATGTTTTCATCAAAGAGACAGAGTCGTTATCCTTAACTTGGAAATAATCAAAGATAGAACATCACACGACTCAGCATCGTAACAAGTATCTTGCCGAAAACATTTACCAGTCATAGCATACCAATGATAATGAAATCGAATCCAAGCAAAATCATAACAATCAAACTTAATCAAACCGTTTACCAACCATAGCATATGGATCATAACCAAATCAAATCCGAACATGATTATGTTCTAAACTGAATATGAAAATTTTCCTTTTCAAATCGGATACAAACCCATTCATTTGAAGGCAAACTATTAATTTTGTCACCTTAACGAGGCAAGCCAATCAATCAAATTCAAGCGAAGATCACTCAAATCCAATCAGAATATATTGATTTCTATATTAGGAACAATCAGATCGTATATCGAATCGAAATTTATTTTTATTCAAAGCAAAGCTATATATAGAATGCACGCAATATAACAAAGCCATTCAAGATGTGAACAGAACTGTTTAAAAACTGAATTGAAAACATTATATCAACCTAGATTATTTACAAAACAAAACGATGTGAAAACCGTACCTGTGTAGTGACGAGGCTGCTTGCTTATACCATCTTGGAATTTACAACAGTCGTGGCTAATTCCACATTTTTGAACAGGATGGAACCGACTGTTTTTTTCTTTTTATCTGTCATTTGGAGATTGGCCTTTTGACTGGTTAGGACTGCAATCTGGTCTTCCAATGATTGAATCCTTGATTGGAGTATCGGGACATCAATATAATATCAATCTAACCATGAATTGCATTGATCACAGGGTGACTGTGTGGGTTTAGATAGAGCAGGCGAGGGTTTGGACAAATGACCGAGGGTTTCACAAGGCACTTTAATACCCGGGTAGTTAGGGTCGTCCTTTAGGTAGGGGGGTAGGTTTGATACAAAATCATAAGGGGGTTCATGACACAAACCTTGCAAGTAGGGATACTCGCTAGCTAAAAAACATTCCACTTCCAAATCAGAGTCCTCACTCAAGACGATAGGGTTTGGCTCAACAAGGGGGTTTTGGTTTGTTTCTAGCCATTCTCGAAATGAGCTGCACATTCCTTTTCCTTTTAACATTTGCAGTAAGGTTTGCCTTGGGATTTTTTCTCATAGGCTTTTTAATAGCCTCTGCATTCTTAGTTACATTGTTGGGTAAGTCGATAGGAGGGTTGGCCGAGGGTTTAGGCAGTAGGAGGTGTAAGGGTACAGGTGGTTCAGCCTTAGTCTTAGTTACCACAGGTTTATCAACCTGTACAGGGTCGGTGTCCTCAAAGCCATTGCAGGCGATGAAGGCCTTCCAACTGTCACCAAGCAAATTCAAATGATAAACAACGATGAGCTTAATAATCCCATGGTGAAACAGGTTTTTGTCAGCCTTGTGCCTTTTATATTTTTTGGACATTTTATACAGGCTCCGATGAAAATAGAACGGCATGTTTAGAGGATACCCTATAAAAATCATCAATAGACGCAGGTGGTAGAGGAACACAATTCCGTATCAACCTTCACAAGTCACAAACTACTTGATTATTAATAAGACATGCCATCATTGTTTAAGCATAGTTACAGGCATACCTCTATCATAGGAGGTGATTTTGCGTGATTGAAACAACAATGTCCACGACACTTCCTCAATCTTGCAATTCTTAAACCAACGCTGTCCCGAGGTAGGTAACCCCGTAGCTGAGCTGATAAACTGTTCATCAATCTTTAACTGTACATCGCCTACCTTGGCTCGATAGCCATCGAAGGTCATGGAAAACTGTTGAGCTATGCAAAGGTTAAAACCCTCAAAATGTTTCACGAAGGTAAGCCATCCACTGTCTGCCAAATCTTGGCAGGCATTGTCAAACATCAACAGGGCCTGGTTGCCATTGGGTTCAACTCGCACGACTGGGGCCATGGAGAAGAATGCATGGTAAGGGAAGGGTTCGAATTCACCAACACACACAGTAATAGAGCTACCCGAACCAACAACAATGAATGAGCCAAAAGGGGTAAGCATAAATGTGCGCATGTGAAGGTGGTGGAGTCTACCATGCATAATATTCATTATCCAAGTACAACCACCAAATTTCATAACTGTTCACTCCATAATAATAGTTCAACCATTAAGCCAGATGTACAACTAATGAAATCAAATGTGTATGCCAATACATGCAAATGTTATGCCATGGTGTTCAAACATCCGACGTATAAATCAAAACCCAAAATCAACTATGTGCCAATGTATATATCAAAAGTTTAACCAAGGTGCCAAATGATATTCATAAAGTTGACAAGCCAATAAGTTATGAAAATATTAACATAAGGATTATATCATATATATATATATAACTTAATCATAACCCTTATGCATTTTCATAGAATCAATGATCAGACAAGTCATATAAAGTGCAAATCCAATTGCTAAATGCCTTACAAACTTAATAGAATCAATTCACAGAATCAATTGAAGTATGAGAACCAATCAAAGGATCTTTCCAGTCATATAGTGATCAATAAAAGGTAAGCACAATAGGCATGATGACAAAATAAATATTCACAGTTCAGATAATTATCAAAATGTGACTTCGAAAGAAGAAGTTTTCATGCTTACAGTCATGAAAACTTAACGAAGACAAATGTGCAAATGTCACGAAAAATGTAAATGTCGTCTATTTGAAAAATGTGACAAAAAACTTGATGTTTGCAAGACATAGGTGTAGGCAGCTTATAGGATCATAAAAAAAATGAATTGGCTACCAACAAGGAGGAGGGGCATCTCTTCCACTCCCAGATGTGAGTAAAGGGTTCCTCGCTATAGTTCATTGTTGATAGTGGGATCCAAAAGAAACTCATTTCAGTAGAGGTCATGAAGCGGTTGGGCTTTCTGACCACAACACACCCATAGTTGTACACCATCGGGTGGCTTCACCAAGGATGGGATCTTCGCGTCATCTGGCAGTGTTGCCTTCTCTACAACATCAAGCCCTTCACTGATGAGGTATTATGTGACATTTCTCCTATAGATGTTTGTGATGCATTATTAGGCCAACCATACTTATGGAAGCGACATGTTTTTTATGAGTCCCAACCTCATGTTGTTATTGTTTCCTTAGGAAATAAGTTTTACAGGGTACCAGAGGTACCATCGCCTACAACTATCTCTTTGTTTACTGCAAAAAAATGCAGTGAGGTCATTTGCAAAACCAGGAATTTTTTTTTCCTGATGATCCACCCTCAGGGAAAGAAGAATATTGTGGCCTCGACCTCCAAACAGGGCTCCTCCACATGACAAAAACAAATGGACAAGGTCATGGAGGAGTACCGAGACTTATTCACCTCACCCACAAGGGTGCCTCTGCACTTTCAGGTCAAACACTCCATTGATCTAACCCTAGGTGCACCTCTTCCCAATGGACCGATCTATCAATGCTTTGTTCTAGAGAACAATGAAATTAAGAGGCATATTCAGGAGCTATTACAGAAAGGTCACATCTGACCAAGTTCATCACCCTGTGGGATCCCCATTGTGTTGGTACAGAAGAAGGATGGGACTTGGAGACTCTATATTGACTATCAAGCATTGAACAAGATCATTATCCAGAATAGGTACCCGATCCCACAGATTGATGACCTTCTAGACCAAATCAAAGGGGAAAATTATTTCAGCAAGATCAAATTGAAGTCCGAGTATCATCAGGTACTAATCGAACCATCCAATGTATGGAAGACTACCTTCAAAGCCAAGGAGGGCGTTTTTGAATGGTAGGTCATGCCTTTCAGGTTGATGAATGATCCCACAACCTTCATGAGGCCGATGGATGACATCTTGTGGCCATTCATCAACGAATTTGTAGTAGTGTACTTGGATGACATTCTGATCTTTATCCAGACTTGGTAAGAACACCTCCACCACATATGACATGTCCTCCAAACACCGCAGAAACACAAGTTGTGTGCCAATTTGGAGAAGTTCACTTTTGGCATGACCCAGGTTCAGTATCTGGGATACATTATTGATGAACATGCGGTGCATGTGGATCCAACCAAGATCCAAGTCATCTAGGATTGGCCAGCCCCAACCACTCTAACAGAGATTTGTATATTTCTAGGTCTTACTAATTTCTACCACAGTTTCATGTTGGGATTCTCTCATATCACTTGGCCCTTAAGTCAAGTCACCAAGGGAGGAGCGAAAGAAAAGTTATTTTGGTCGGAATATCAACATAAGGTGTTCGTAGAATTGAAACATCTTCTTTGTTGTGCTCCAATGCTCACATTACTAGACTTGTAACAACCATTTGAGATCAATACAAATGCCTCTGACTATGCTATTGGGGAAGTTCTTACTCAACATGGACATCTAGTGGCATATCACAGTGCAACACTATCTGACACAGTCCGAAAGTATCCCACTTATGACAAAGAAATGTATTCCATTATGCAGATTTTCCAACAATGGAAGAATTAAATTTTGGGGAAGGAAATGATCATCCATACAAACCACCGACCCCTCCAGTTCATACAAACACAAGGGAAGTTGCAAAATGATCCCCATCAAAATTGGTCCACATATCTACAATAGTTTCATTTGAACATCAAGTACAAGAAGGGAAACACCAGTAATGTTGCAGATTGCCTCAGTCGACCATCGATCATGGCGATAGACACCATGCTCAACTCTTGTGGGCATGAGAATTTTAATTGGCCGCTTCTCTACAAGAGCGATATAGATTTTTGCCACACATACAAGACACTCTTGGAGGGTAACCGAGTTCCAAATTTTCACCTCCAAGATGCACTATTATGTCACCCGGGACAACTTTGTGTTCCTTCGAGCGAGTGTGCCAAGATGATTTGGGAAGTGCACTATAGTCGGGTCGCTGGAAATTCAGGGTCGAGAAAACAATGGCAGTACTGCAAAAGTATTTCTATTGGCCAAACCTTTGACAGGATGTCAGGAAGTACATCATATCCTGCACTATCTACGCCATTGCCAAACCAACCATCAAGAAGCAAGGCCTCAATACTCTACTGCCTACCCCCAATCAACCTTGGGAATCCATCTCCATGGATTACATGTCGGGCGTTCCTTCTACTAAGCATGGAAATGACTGTGTTTTCGTGGTCATTGATGGATTCTTGAAGATGGCCATTATGGCTACCTATAAGAAGATAATCACAGTAGAAGCCATTGCTAAACTCTTCTTTGAATGAGTGTGGGAAAACATTGGGATCCCATAGTCTATCATATCAGATCGGGACAATAGTTTCCTCAGTACATTTTGGTCTAGCCTCTAGTCAATGTTGGACACTAAGCTCACCAAGTCCACAACTTTCCATCCCCAAACTGATGGCTAGACATAGGTCGTCAACAGGATGATCGTGCACATTTTGCGCATGTAAAAATGAAATAATCCATGCACATGGGATGAGAGCCTCCCCTATGTACAACATAGCTATAACCGAGCCCTCCACAGCTCAACCGAATACAACCCCTTTCAGGTGGGCTTGGGATTCCAACCACTATGTCCCATTGACGTAGCCATACCATTTGCAACCACTCAGGCTAATTTGGCTCATGTTGAGTCTAAAGCCACCAAGGAAAAAAAACTTCATTGAGCACATTCAACACATTCTCCAACAGGTTCATGACATATTAGACAGATCTAATGCTAGGTATAAGCATCGACATGATCAACATCGGGTGCAACACAACTTCCAGGTGGGCGACAAAGTGTTCCTACATTTGCAAATGAAGCGCCTTGTTGGACCCCACCGTAAGCTTCACCCACTCCGATATGGGCCATACACCATCACTAAGGCTATAGGGGACAATTCCTTCGATCTCAGTATCCCACCATTCCTTGGCCTGCACCCAGTGTTCAATGTGGATTGCCTTCGGCCTTACTTTACACCTCTACTGGACACATCTGACATGGAAGAACAACTCACACCAACAAAGTTAAGCCCAAACTGCATGGAACAATCCAAAACTGATCGGATTATGGAAACATAAATCAAGAACACCCACTAGCAGAGGATCCAGCTATATCGAGTTGTCAAAGAAGACCAAATCCTTCACCAGGGCAAGTGGCTCACCAGGGACCATGTTCAGAAGAAGTTTCCTCATCTCATGGAGGAACTCAACGCAATGAGGACCATTTCTTCCTAAGGGGGGAGGAATGATCCAAGTGGATATTGGTGGTCACCCACCTATTCCATTTAAACCCTCACCATTGTTTCTTTCAATTTTTTAGCTTCCCTAATTGTAGCACAATTTACTATTTTTGGGAGTTTTTCTGCTCCTAAACTTCCAGAGCCATTTTGAGGCCCTAAACGACATTTTTTGGGCATGGTCTAATAGACGAATATTATTTTGTTCTAGACCACGATATTCATTTTTGGTAGTTGTATTCCTCGAATAGATATTTCTAACGATGTATCATATCCTTCAAACAGAGATAACATGCAAAATTTACGACCCCGGGAAATTGATGTACCAATTTATGTCGACGGGGCCCATATTATGGAGTTTCATCTCCTAGGGTTAGGTTTGTGGATGTTTAGGTTTTCCATTGTTTCTCAATAACATATAGGCCTTCGAGCCTTATTAGAACATAGAGTTCATAGGCCTATAGCTGCCACATCTTGATTCAGATTATTTTCAGCACAAAATGAGAGCGGAGATATAACACAAAAATATTTAGAGATATTGCAAGAGAGACAACAATATAACAGAGATATAGAGGAAATATAACAAGAGTCATAGATATACAATAATACATGATTTCTATTAATGAAATAAATGTACAGAGACTGTAAAAGTACAGAGTGAAAGACTCGCTAGAATGGTGGTAGCTTATCTCTGAGAAGAGATGTGCGGCTACTCACATTCGCAAGAAGATGAATACAATGAGGCTATGAAGGCCTTTTTACAATAAGAAAGAATTCCAAAAACCCTAGACATCCAAAAACCTAACCCTAGGAGATGAAGCGCCAAAATTCATGTGGGCCCTATTTGAGTAAGTGAGTACATCAACTTCCCGAGGTCGTTACTTTTGCATACAATCTCCGTTTTAGGCATGTGATAGCTCGTTGGAAAGGTATCATCGAGGAGATTCATTTTGGGGGCTCAATCATGCCTTTGGATATAATTGAGAACCTCAATATCTAAAAAACTTCATTTGGACCCTCAAAATGGCCCCAAAAGTTAAAACCTGCTAAAAATAGTAAAATGCCAAAATTGCCAGAAAATTGTTTTGAGCCATTTGGAAAAGGTGGGTGGCCATCGATATCCACCTGGATCAATCCTCCCTCCTTAGGAAGCAATGGTATCCATTGTGTTGAGTTCCCAGGGAAGAGGGAAAAGCGTTTTTTGAATTTTCATCTTGGTGAGCTGCTTGTCTTGTTGGAGACGTCGCGTTGCTCAATTTGTGGAAACATGTCACGAACCTGTTGAGGTTGAGGCTATTCAACAAGTCGAGATACTTGAGAGGATGACGTGCCGAAGGAATATTCACATTTTTCTGCAGCCTTGTTGACCTGCTTATGTTGGATAGAAGGTGCTTTGGGAAAGCCTGTAGTGGTTGCAGTGTCCTTTTGTTCCTCTTTTGAACAGATTGTGAAGAAGTTGAATTTTGCAGTATGAGATACTACCTTGCGGAACTTTTTAGGTGGAACAGTAGTCAGAACTACCTCTGGTATTCTATAGAGATGACCCCCTAAAGTAACAATGACACTATAAGGTTGAGACTCATAATCAACATGGCGTCTCCACATATATGGTTGGCCCAAGCAAACATCACAGATATCCAGTAGGGAAACATCACATAATACCTCATCCTTGAAGGGTTGGATGTTGTATGACAATCAAAACTGTTGGCTGACACGGAGATCTCGTACTTTCCGAAGCCACCCGATGTTGTATGGCTGCAGGTGTGGTGTTGTCAACAATCCCAACTATTTGACAACCTCTGCTGAGATGAGGTTCTTTTGGCTTCCGCTATCAACAATAAAATGTAGCGGGGTCCCCTTCACCCACATCTGTGAATGAAAAAGGCACTCCCCCTCTTCTAGATCTGTTGGTTCTTATGATTGAATTGTTGCGGTTGCGACAATAACAGTGGGGTCTGCGTCAATCATCTGTCTTTTACCAGTATTTTCAGAATCAGATTCTGAATCAGGGTTTGGTTCCTTGTCTTTGATATTGGCCACCAATGACTATTTTGAGTGACATTCATCTGTGTTGTGCCAGGGGATTTTATGGAAATAACACCATTTTTCGGTGTCCTTCTTTGTCTTCCCGTGACCCTTCTTTTCTTGTTTCTTAGACTGGTTTTTAGGAAGCTGTTTATTAGGGTCATATTTATCATACTTTGGATGTTGCGGATTTGCAGGCCCAAAATCCCATTTGTTTTGGTGCTTAAATTTCTGCTTGATTTTAATATCATATCGATAAGCAACACCGAGTGATGAGATGTCCATAAAATCCATTTCATTTTGGATGTATCTATGTAGAGCCTCGCAGTATTTCAGAACCAAATGTCGCTCAGAGTATTTGATACCTATATTGGTGCACAATGTATGAAAGGTATTTGTGAACTCCAGAACTGCTTGGCCCCTCTCTTGCCGCAGTGTGGTCCATCTCATGTACAGGTCCTCATAGTTTCCAATAGGGTAGTACTGTTCCTTTACCGCATCCACAAAAAATTCCCAAGTGGGCTCGACCCCATATACTCTAGACTCCTCTGTGGAACTCTTCTCCTAGTAAGTTTCCCACCAATGTTTGACATGGGCGAGAGCCTTAAGGAGTGCGAAGGTGATCTTTTCCTTGTCAAAAAAATTATGAACAGAAAAATAACCTTCTAGCAGATTTAACCATTTATCTATGGCATCTGCATTTATTTGACCTTCAAATATGGGAATATCAAAATTAACCTGTACCTTGAAAGGAGAGGTGCCTCCAAAGTGGCCGCTTGATGAATATGTGCCTGATTCTATTGGGATGTGTTGAAGGATGTGGGAAAAATTCTCCATCATTTCATCCCTTTGTCGCGTGGGAGATTTCTCAAGCAACAGACTGATAGGATCATCTGCTCCGTCATTTTTCTTTTCTTTCGCCATTGGGGGTTTATTGGGTGTGCGAGAGTGATTTTACTCAAGAGAGACAAGCTCAAGACCCAACTTTCTATACTCAGACCTCGTCGGGGACATGCACTGAAAAACGATCAAAAGCAGCCTGCTCTGATACCACTGATCCGGATTATTTTCGGCATGAAATGAGAGCGGAGATATAACACAGAAATATTCATAGATATTGCAAGAGAGAGAACAATATAACATATATATAGAGGAAATATAACAAGAGTCATAGATATACAGTAATACACGATTTCTATTAATGAAATAAATGTACAGAAACTGTAAAAGTACAAAGTGAAAGACTCACTAGAATGGTGGTAGCTTATCTCTGAGAAGAGATGTGATGGCTAATCACATTTGCAAGAAGATGATTACAATGAGGCTCTGAAGGCCTTTTTACAATAATAATGAATGACAAAAACCCTATACATCCAAAAACCTAACCCTAGGAGATGAAGTGCCAAAAGTCATGTGGGCCCCGTTTGGGTAAGTGAGTACATCAACTTCCTGGGGTCGTAACGTTTGCATACGATCTCCATTTTAGGCGTGTGATAGCTCGTTAGAAAGGTATCATCGAGGAGATTCATTTTGGGGGCTCAATTATGCCTTTGGATATCATTGAGAACCTTGATCTCGAAAAACCTTCATTTGGACCCTCAAAATGGCCCCGGAAGTTAAAAAACCTGCTAAAAATAGTAAATTGCCAAAATTGCCAGAAAACTGTTTTGATCCATTTGGAAAAGGTGGGTAGCCACCGATATCCACCTGGATCACATATCTTCTCATAGATAAGCTACCAATTCCCTATCTAGTTTATTTCTATTATGTCTGTAAACAAATTTCAGTTCTTTGATATTAATGAAATGAAGTGTTATTTCCACTGCATCTTTGTATTCATGGTTATTTGTGTATTTTATTGTGTTCCTGCATAAATTCAAATCATTATTAGTTCCCTATGAGTGGAGGAAGACTGTTTAGTTTTCATAAGTTTTCGATTAGGGTGTTGGGAGGTGGATTTAGAGTTTCTAGTTTAGTTATAGACTCTTTTTAATTCTAGTCTTGTTAAGTTTTCAACGATAGGTTTTAGGTTAAGAGTTTTCCAAACAGATCTATGAATACAAATCTGCTTACAAAGTATTGTCTTATTTATTTCCTTCTCACTTTCCAGGGTTTTGATTTCTTTGATGAGACATTATAGAATTCATACTTGATAGTTTTCAATGTTGGAGCCTTTTGGTACTTCCAGGTGCTATTCCGAATGGAAAGTGAGGTCAACGCCATGCTTAGTTCGGCTGCCGAGGAGCACTGGGAGAGGACGGGATTCTACGCCTTGGTGTATGCAATAAATGGGATTAATGAAACTTTACGCCATTCTGATAGCAACATTAATATGAAGCCTAATGTAGTTGTGCCACCTCCGGAGGTTCTCACATTGCAAAGAACAAACCTCATTTTGGATCCCTGTTCTTTGAAAAATGTTGAAGGGTTAGTAGGTGGTAACACTGTGGTTGATCTGTCTGGTGAGATTTTTCAGAGACCTGGAGGAGGGGCGGTGGTCAGTACAGGGGTAGCGTAGTGGGTAAAGGGTTATGAGCCCAATAGACCCACTCGTTTATAACAAAATTTTACAGGAAGGTGCTTTTTAAATGTTTGGAAATCTAAGAAACAGATGCGAATGTTGGTCATGGGTTTATATAGTGGACTGGAGGAGTCCTGGAACTTGGCGCTTTGCACTTTAGTTGGGAGATTGGCATACAGTTCTCGTTGTTCGAATTTGATTGAAGAGTGGGTGCGTCGTTTTTGGAAACCTTTACTAGGCTACTTTCCTGAGGTTCTCTCATTGCCGAGAGGGTGGTTGGGGTTTGTTTTTAAGAATCTAGAGGACTATGCACTAATTTTGGAAAAGTTATGGAAATATGACAGTGGGAGATTGATGATTAGAAGGTGGCGGATTAGTTTCAACCCAACGACCGAATATTTCATTTTTAGACATTTATGGGTGCTCCTCCTGAGCCTTCCTTTGCATATGTAGAACTTTAGAGCCTTGGAGGTGGTTGGGAAATCCAATGGTCATTTATTAAGCATAGATGAAGTTTCTATGAATTCGTTTGATCAAAGGATGGAGAAAATCCTTGTTGAAGTGGATATTCATGTGGGGCTTATTTAAATTATAGAGATTCAGTGGTAGGGCCTTTTATTTGCGCAACGTTTGGACTATCTGGGGATACCATTGCAATGTACTAGCTACAGAGGGACTGGTCACCTAAGGAAAGATTGTACAAATATATTTGGCTATTTGGAAGATGATGTTACTTCAGATGAAGTGCTCGGGGATAATGTTACATAGATGGAGGAAGATTCAGACACTCTAGATTACCCGAGGCTTCGCTCAAAGGACAACCTGTCTGCACAAGACACAAATTTCATGGGTAAGTTAAAGAACTATTTCCCTAAACTATATTTATCTTTATCATCTTGGGAGAATGATCATTTAAATACCATCATCTTCCCTGATCAATCCCTTGGGAAGGACCCTGCCTCTGAAAATACTTTTACTACAGAACCTGAAATGACTGTGTTGGATGGGGACAATTTTTTGAGTCCAGTTGAGGTTTCACCTATCACTGGGGACACTACCTATTTATTTAGTCAACCGGGTATTGAGGATGAGTCATTTTTAACTTCGGGTTTTAGCGAATCGGTTGTTAGTGATTCTGTTTTGGACAGAATGATTTATGATTTAGTCCCTCCACTTGTTAAGGCCTCTAATCCTCTTCCTTTATTGAATTTCTTGGGCAATGTTCTAGTGGATAGACAGGTAGGAATTGGGTTTCCCAGGGGTCCTCAGGTGAGTGAAGATATCATTGATTCTGACCCTATGTGGTCACGAGGTTTGGGCTTCGAAGTCTCTCCTATTAAAACTAGAAGTTCCTGTCGAAAGTTAGGGGCCAACAATTCTACTACAGATATTTTACCTGTTACATTCTTTGATCAAGGGGAGCTTAAAGGCATGAAAGAATTGGCAAGGGATAAATCATGATCCGCCTAACCCTAAATATTAGAGGGGTAGGAGGACCTATGAAACTAGCCTCCCTTCATAGACTTGTGTATAAAACTTCTCCTAACCTAATTTTCCTTCAAGAAACGTAAGCAAGGTCATTCATGAACAAGATCAGACCTGACTGGATGGTTTATTTTGTTAGTGTTGTGGGGACATTGGGTGGTATTCTAGTATCTTGGGATCCAAATTATTTTGATCTTGAACCTTTTCTAAGCATTGGTGGGATTTTTTTTTCAGGATTGTCTCTTATGGACAACAGGAACTTATCTTTCCTTAATGTTTACGAGCCCTATAGGAAACACACAACTTTCTGGGATTCTGTGGAGGGTTCAGGATTGTTAAATCACAAAGATTTAATTATGGCTGGAGATATGAATTCTACTACCACTCCCAAGGAAGTCTGGGGATACTCAACTAAAAATGACTCTTCGGCGGGGTTTTTTAAATCTCTTTTTCTAAAGAACAGTTTAGTGGATTTAGTCCATACGGAGATTGTGCCTATGTGGAAAAGTGGTAGGTCTAGTGATGACAACATTGCAAAACGTATTGAATGGATCTATGTTGAAGATGACATTTTAACTTATAATCAAAGTTTTAGTACTTGGGTTGAGTTTCCATTTCTGTCTGATCATGCACCAGTTCTCCTAGAGTTTGGCATTGGTTTCCCATTCGTTGCCTATCCTTTTAAATTAAATATTGATTGGGTGAGAGATGATTCCTTTGCGGGGATTGTTCGAGATGTTTGGAATGATGCATGCCATCTTCTTATTTTAGGAGCACAAAGGATATTGGTTGGGAAACTGTCTCTTTTAAAAGCTAGAGTAAAAGTTTTGGCCAAGGAGAAGCGTCAGAGGGAACAATCATATTTGGCTAATATTGAAGAGGATCTTGAATATAGTTATAACCAATTGACTCAGGGAACTCCATCGGTGACCTCTCCACTTACTTTGTCCAATATTGAATCGGAGAGAAAGAGGTTATTGTTGGCGGAGGAAGAAAGGTGGCGACAAAATATTAGGGTGATCTAGATAAAGAGTGGAGATAAGAATACAATTTTTTTTCATCCTTTCGCAAGTTATAGAAGGAACACGAAGTATATCCAGGAGATAAAAGATGAAATGGTGGGCACTCTTTCAACACAAGTCATTAAGGAAGTAGCAATCAAGTACTTCAATTCCTTCTTTAGTGATACAAGCCAAGTTATTCTTGAAGAATAGATCATCTCTGTCAGTTTATTTCTAACTTTTGTGAATGAGGTTGATGTCCTTACTTTAGAAAATGCGATGTCCAAGGATGAAATATTTGAGATTATAAAGGGATTTGGGAGAGACAAAAGCCCCAGTCCTAATGGATGGATAGTTGAATTTTTGTACAATTTTTTTGATTTGGTCGGGCAGTATTTGGTAAATATGGTAGAGTAATCAATAGTCAGAGGAGAGGTTATCAGTTTGATCAACTCTACTTTTATGGCTCTGATACCCAAGGTTAATAAAACTTCAAGAGAATTAGGCCATTATTGTCTCGGGCACTTTTAGAAGAGAAGTTGGGATTTCTTAAAGGAAGGCAAATAGTGGATGCAATCGGTTCTATGTAGGAATTTCTTCACAACATAAAATCTAAAAAACTTCAAGCTATAACTTTGAAACTTGATTTAAATAAGGCCTATGACTACACCGACTGGGATTTTCTAAGATTAATTCTACTTCAAAGTGGCTTTGGGATTTCAAAAACTAATTGGATTATGGCTTGTGTTGTCTCCACTTCCTATGTTATTTTTATTAATAGAGAGGCCTCCAAGTTATTCAAGAGTAGTAGAGGTCTAAGGAAGGGTGTCCTCTCTCACCCTTACTATTTATTCTTGTTATGGAAGGTCTTAGTCTCTCCTTAAAGAAAGCACAAGCTGATGGTATTCTTACGAGGATTAATGTGTCTAGATTGATAAAGATTGTTCACCTTTTATTTGTTGATGACATTCTTGTTATGTCTAGAGCTACTCCAACTGAATGGGAAAAAATTCAAGAGATTATACATGTGTTTTGTCAGGCTTCGAGTCTAGTTATTAATGTCCAAAAGTCTATTTTCTTGCATTCGGGAGTTTCCCCAGAAAACCTTCAGTGTTTGAAAGACTTACTCTTGTACCCCTGTAAAGAAATTTAGTTGGGTTTTAAATACTTGGGCTACCTATTGAAACCTGATAGCTATAAGACGGAGGATTGGCAATGATTAATTGATAAGTTTGAGACTAGGATTAATCACTAGTGTAATAAATGGCTCTCTCTAGGGGGGCGCTTTGTGCTAATTAAAGAGGTTCTTGAGAGTCTTCCAGTTTACTGGATGACTCTTTCTCATATTTCGATCTCGGTGCTCCACAGGACCCGTAGGATCCATATTGCTTTTCTTTGGCCTGGGAATAAAAACAAGCACTGTTATCACTTATGTAGTTGGCTATCAATTACCAAAGAAAAACACTTTGGAGGATGGGGTCTTCGGGAACATTTTAGTTTTCTACAGAGATCTGGCAATGAATACTCTTTGGTGAAATTTGATGAAGCTAGGAATTTGACATCGGGTAATTAAGGATAAATATTTTTCACATGTTTTTGTGGTTACTTGGTTTCGATCGGCTAAAGCCTTCTCATATTTTGGCTCGCAGTCTTGGAAAAACATCTGAAACACCTTACCAATCATATTTCAATGGATGGCTTGGAAGACAGGCTCGAGGCATTCTATTTTAGTCAGGAGAGATGCCATCCTTGGAATGGGAGAGGATTCTTTTTTATCTTTGGAGCTAGTTAATGATCTAAACAAAAGGAATATCCATTTCTTATATCAAGTGATCCGACCCATATTAATAAGTATGCTGGGACAAAATTGGTATAGCGGTATCGAGTTGGGTTTGATGGAGGATCGAGTAGTGGAATGGGATATCTATAGAAGGCACCTAATTGATCCAAACATTGTTTTAGTAAATAGGTGGGATGAGATAATCTGGTTAGAAGGTGATAAGTCTGGTCAAATTTCAGTTAATAATGTCTATGAAGCACTATCAAACAAAATGTGGAGATTCAAGATAGGGGGATGGAGAAGGAATTTATGGAAATGGGATTTCTCTTTGAATCTAAAATTGTTTAGTTGGCTCTTAGTTGAAAACAAAATTCTAACCTGGAAAAATTTGTAGAAGAGAGGTTGGAATGGGCCTGGTTTATGTTATTTATGTAGAAATAAGGGAGAATCAAGCAAACACCTCTTTGTTAGTTGTTCTTTCACTATTCATGTTTCGTAGGTAGTGAAAAAAGTGTTAAAACTTTCTTATAGGTAGAATGGTATTACGGTGAATGATTTCTTTCAAAACTGGGCATCTCAGAATTTTCTTTTAAATGCTCTTCCTGCACATATATGCTGGAATATTTGGTTGGAAAAGAATAAATTAGTGTTTGAGGACATAACCCCTTCTGTGCAGAGAATAGAATACCTTGCTTTAGGAACTGTGGGTAATATGTGTAAAAAGAAAATTGTTCCTTCTCCTAGGATTTTATCTACTTTCTTTCCTATAGATAAATTCCATGCTTGGTTTGATGGTGCTGCTCAACAAAATGGAAATCTTTGTGGTGTTGGAGTAGTCATTAAGATTGTTGATTAGTCAGAGTTCAAGTGTACCTAAACTGTGTAAGGGGAACAAATACTAGGGCAGAGCTTATGGGAGCTTGGTCTACTTTAATTCTAGCCATAAGACTTTCTATTTATGATTTACATGTTTTGGGGGATTCCAAGATCGTCATCGACTCGCTTAATGGAAAATGAACAATTATGGTGGCTAATTGCGATGGCCCCTCTTTTCAGATCAGTTTCTTTTGCACACATTTACAGAGAAGGAAACAATGAAGTTGATTTCCTTTCAAAGAAGGCTCTTTAATTTCCTCGGGGGCATATTGCATACAATCAATGGATTGAAGGCCATTAGGGCCCTACTCTCCATCTAAATTTGTATTGATTGTTTTGATTCTCTCTTAGTGCTCGTCTTTTTGGGACTGTTGTTGATTTTTTTCTCTTAATATGAGTGCCTTTTGGCGTAGAATACTTCAAATATTGTATTTTTTGTCAAAAAAAAGTATGTTTGGTTAGAACTCTAAGAAAAATTTTCATCC
>CBVK0102138162.1:0-26891 GCA_900067695.1 Picea abies
TGCTCTTATCTATTGAAATTTAAAGAACTATAATAATGGCATAAACATTAACACAATAGACCCACATAATCTGAATTTATATCATCTGCTCTTCTTATTGATAATAGCTTGACATAACACTTTATGCTTGAGGGCTCCCCTGCTCATAACAATACCTTATTATTTAAAACTCAAACTCTTTTAATTTTCCAGGCTAATGCACTCAAAATATGCCTTCATAACATTAGATAGACACCATCATGAGTATATGCACTCTTTCTTACCCAATACTGACCTCTGGCCTTTACCTTTAACATATGGGAATGTTTTTCCAAAACTGGTGTTATTTGGAAAACTTTCACATTGAGCAATTTCATGGTTCCAAAACTGGTGTTATTTGGAAAACTTTCACATTGAGCAATTTCATGGTCCACATAGTTCAATTGCTCTTTTTCTTGTAGTTTATAACATAGTTAGATGCTCAAAGGATTCAATACTTATGTCATGTTATCCTCTAGATTACCTTTCCATTGGATATACTCATGTCTCATTCTTAGTTTTGAGATAAAAGTTACAGCTTCTTGAAGTTTGAAATTTTTCCATTTTTTGCTCATTTGTGCCCTATTTTTCACTGCTGCCATTTTTTTGAGAGACCATTTTCTCCCATCTATAGAAGAAAATCCATCATGAACCAATTTTATTTTTTATATCAGGTGCAGATAAAATTTATGATTGTGAACACACAACAACTTTTAGATTTTGAATTTGATGCTTCAATCAAATTTTGATTCTTCAAACACATTCCTCTACGAGTCATATTTCTGATGACTACTTGTTTTCCCAAATCTGAGCTCCAAGCTGATAGTCNTGACTTGTTTTCCCAAATCTGAGCTCCAAGCTGATAGTTATGGCCTGTAGAAGTTTAGACTAATTTCTCATTTTTATCCCTCTATGCTATAGGTGTCTTCTCTTCCATCCTATACGATTTTAGGTACCTAGATTCCAATTATGGTTCCATGGTTATCTTCTATGGTCCATGATCTTTTGATAGACTACTCATGTGCCCCAAACTCACTTATGAGCAAGGAGTTATTCCCTATGGAAGTAAACTAGTACCTAATTTATACCTTGTACAATTTCAATCGTAACTTTCTCATACGAGCTCTGTTTTGCTCTTAGAATGTCACATTGGAAAGATCTTACCAAGTTCTTTAATTTAAGCAACAAAGACTCTATGTACTAAAGGTACAAACAATTCTCTGGATCATGACCTCATGAAAATATTGTATAGGACCTCAAAATACCTGTGCAAGTTTATGGCCTTCGAAATCCTAATATATTCATAAAATTTAATGCTTTACTACTGCAGTGGTCCCTAAAACAAGTTGAATTCATCTTCAGACTTTTCGGCACTATTGTAGCAGTTTGTTAATCTGACTTGCATTTGGCGTCAACAATTTTCCTCCATTGGGCATCAGCAGAACCTCCTGAAAATCCATGGGCAAAAGCCTTCCAAAAAGCCATCAGAAAAACCTCTCGAAAATCTATCGACAAAAACTTTTGAAAGCCTAATGACAAAACTTCCCAAAAATCCCTCAGCAAAACCTTTTGAAAGCCAGCGGCAAAACCTTTCAAAATCCTATCGGCAAAACATTATGAAATCCTATTGATAAAACTTCCCAAAAACCTTTGGAAAAAACCTTTTGAAAAGCCATCGGTAAAACCTTCTAAATGAAAAAACCTTTTGAAAAGCCATCGGTAAAACCTTCTAAATACTTATCGGCAAAACTTCTTGAAAGCCTTCGGCAAAATCCTTTTGAAAATCCATTGGAAAAACCTTTTGAAATCCATCAACAAAACCTTTCGAAAGTCTATCAAGAAAACTTCCCGAAAGCCTTCAGCAAAAACCTTTTGAAAAGCCATTAGTAAAACCTTCCAAAAGTCTATCAACAAAACTCCCCAAAAGCCTTGCAAAAAAGCTTTCCAAAATCCATCGAAAAAACCTTTCAAAACATTCGACACGACTTCCTGAAAGCCTTTGAAAAAACCCTTCCGAAAACCTATCAACAAAACTTCCGGAAAGACTTAGAATTTTCTACCCAAACTCGTGTTGGATGTGGACCGGTCGATCTCAAGGTTAAATTTGATCTCATTCCTTGATTCACCAAGCTCTATTCTATGGTTTATGCCTTTCGCCTCCACGACACTACCAATGTGTACCATGTCAGTCCATGTTACATGTACGCTCCACGTCATGGGTATGGTCCATGTCATCTATACATAAATTTTCAAAAATCCCAAAAAATTATATTTTTTGATAATTTAAATAAATTTTTCCAAAATTTTCGTCGGTGAACTTGAAAATTTTGACCAATCCAAAAGAGGATCTCAACCATTGATTGCTAAGTCAAATGCGAACTAGGTCATTGATTTTAAAAACTCCTCAATCACCATTAAAACACATAATTCGACCTTCCAAGCCAAATTTAATTATGCAACTTGCAAATTGATGTTATCGATCATCTCCTCAACCATTCTAAGTGTAATTTCGACCTAAATTTTCTTAGTAAAATTGGAGATTTCTCTCTAGTTTCACAATTTTTCCCAAATTCTTCATAGTTGAAACTCTTCAACAACGAATTTTCCAAATTCACACTAGTGTTTGCCCCATATGGGTCTGGTGTTGAACCATAAGCTTTGGTACCAATCTGTAATGTACCTACCTGCTATAAACCAAATTTAAAACACCTCATACATATAAAATAAACAAAGGGGTAGCATGCCCATAATTTAACATGCATCTAACATCACATTTTAAAACAAGAATTCAATTGTTCAAGCAACACACAACATTCAAATATTCATTTACACAACATAATTAACATAATAAATATAATAGAAACCTTATATGTTCATAAAATAACCAACTAGGTGCGTACAAAGGATGTTCCCCCTAGCCATAGACTTATTCATTTTATCTCAATAACAAGCCACCACCGAGTTGAGGCTATGAGTCCATAATGAGGTCTAGCCCTCTTGGTTGTTCACTCTCCACATTCAACGGCTCAAAACCCAGGTTCTAATCCAACAACAGTTCCAATCCACCAATTCTCTTCCCCACAACCTACATGACCCAAGGAATGGGATCCCCCTTCATTACACACATTCCCTCAGGCCTTCCCACTTCCCTTCAAAGTTCCAGTGCATTCTGTTAGCTAGGAATCTAACAACTAGGGACTCCAGGAATTCTCAACTACTACATGAGTGTTCACAATAGCCTTCACAAGGATCTTGAGCCATTTCCTCCACAGGAAAATGTTCCACAGACACACAACCCATTTTTACAGGAACACCAACCATGATTCCAGCATAAACATAGCCAATAATGGTTGTCATCAATCACAACATGGTTGGTGCTCTTCCCAAGACTCAACACCTCCCTTGTTGCCCAAAATTAGCATGTAAAAAGTGTCCTCTTTTTCCATTCAAATTTCCTTTTCTCCCTTGCATGTTGACTCTCACAGTCCCCAATGTTGATTTTACTCCAACCCCATGCTCCCAATAACTATGGGATGTGATTCCTCACACCCACCCTCTTACATGAATTCAATGTTTGAGTGTCTAACAAGTCAGAGAGGGGATTATATGGTAATGACACATTAAATCAAACAAATGGCACGGGTCTCCCTTGGATCCTCCCTTTAGACCCCCTCTCTCATGGAATCATAGCCCCATAATCATTTTTGTCCCTCTTGTATCGCAACTAACAATTATTATTTTATTAATTATTTCAATGTACCATTTACATAGTTCGGCCATCAACTATATTAATCAATACATGTTCTCCGACCCAAACATATTGACTCACTAGCACAAATTGTGTTTACACATTTACATTATAATTTTTGGGAATTAAAACTAGGGATGTTACATATGATAACACAAACATTAAATAATTTAGGTGCAAATGTTACCATCTACTTACCTTGGTTACAATTTTGTTTTATAACAACTTGTGACAATAGATCTTTATAGGCATGGAAATACTTATTATCATGATTGGTTGTATGACGAGTGTCACACCACATACTTGTGTCAATATGGGTCAATCCAACCAACCAAGTATGCAAATGTAAATATATTTGTCAAATTTTTAGGAATGATAATCTTACCCATCAATGCCTTCAAAGACTAAAATCTCTTTTGGCCCCTTTGGGTAATTCACAACAACCTGCAACATTGCAAAACTTGTTCCACTAACATAACTTCATTACTAATTGAGGTGGAACACCAGTTGTTTCAACCTCTTAGGTTTCCTCTCAACAAGGTGACTGATCCCATCATAATAAATCAATGGCCAATGATATGGAAAATATCCAAATGCATCATCATAATTATGATATCGTTAACCTTGAGTCTTCTACTAGTGAGGAGACTATACCTCTAGTACTTTGAATTTTTTTTTACATATGTATAAGTCATGAGAAAAAGCTACGTCGACTATGCCCAAACCTACTTTGTAAATAATGACACATAATCTTATGTTGGGGCTACTTCAGACTATGATATTGTGATAGATTTGGGGCAATCACCTTGTGTTATGTCCACTTGGAGGTATTATAAATTGTCCTTCTTGATGTGTAAGTCTTTTTTGTGAGCTTTTAGAAGTGTTGATTCTTTGGACTCTCTATTTATGACATTTAAGTTAGACAATGCAAAACCACACCTCCCTCATTTTGTGGATTTTCAAGTCATGTTCCATGTTAGGAATTTCCTATTCACCAATGCATTATCAATGAGTGATGTTCTTCTTGTGCCATGTCATATGAAATATGGAAGAAAATAGGTTCTCTTGACCTTACCCCATCACATATTACCTTGTGATATTTGATGGGATACCCTTTCAACGACAAAGCCTTTTATCAAAACCCCCTATTATTTTGATAGGTTCTCTTGACCTTACCCCATCACATATTACCTTGTGATATTTGATGGGATACCCTTTCAACGACAAAGCCTTTTATCAAAACCCCCTATTATTTTGGGTGATAAGCCTATTTTGATTGATGTAGAGGCCATGGACACTCATTTGGACTACAACATACTCATGAGGAATTAGATGTATGCCATGGAAGTTGTGGTATCATATGTCTTCTGTGCCATGCTATTTCCTCGTGAAGGAAAAGTGGCCACTATTCACCATCTACATATCCTAATCTTAACCCAGATCATAATCCAAATAATGTTATGCCTTTTATAGGAGGTTCTCGTTCATTACCTACAAGGTGAGATATTGGCCTTAGCCTTTACACATACTCATATTTTTCAAGGGAAATTAATCTCTCACCCCCACAAGTGGATTATGTGGCTTCATCCCCCTTTTTTAGGCTATACTCCCAATGATAATAAGTCTTTATCTTTAGACCAAGAGACACGTCAAACGTCTTCTCATATAAAGACTCAATATTCAACTTCTCTTCAATGACATCAACTGATTTGTGTACCTCTTTGGACCCAGTATTCTCTAAATACGAAGAGTACCTTGAGGCCTTGACTATCCTTGGATTAGATGACTATGTTTTTGAACCATTAGAATCCACCCCCTTTGGTGATGTTGATTGTTTCCAAGCCTCTTTAGCCTCTACACTTGCTTTGGAAGAGGATACCTTGGCCCCATATGCCATAATCAAAATGATCATCCATTTTTCCATTGAATGAGATATTATTGAACAATTTAAGGTTGAAAACACTTCCATGAATTTTATAGCTCATAAGAAAATTAACGAGACTTCACAATTTTTGTTTTGTGGATGCAAGACCTTGGAGTGGATTTCATGGTACTTTTGGATCATTCTCTTTGTCATGGCTAGCTTGGTGAGGTATATTCCTAAACTAACATGTGAGTTTAGGATTTCCCTTTGCATATTTTCATTGCAACCTTTTACCTCTTGAATTTGATGTATGATTCCTCTCATTGGATATCAGTGCAATAGCCCCTTTTGTTTCATCATCTTTGCACTTATATGTCGATAGAGCCTTCCTATGATGGGTTTCCCTATATTAGCACCTCCTTGTTAGATGACACCGATATCAAGTGTTTTTAATAGGCTCAACGGCCCTTATAGCTTGAGATTGCATTATGAGCCTCATTCTCCACTCTTATAAATATTTTGGCCATTCTCGTAGAGGCTCCCACCATTTTATTTGCATGTTTGCTTATACACATTAGTTTTTGTTGCTTGCTTCCATCTATTGCTTGTTGTTTTTTTATCTTTTCCATGGCCAATGCATGCAAACCAATATCATTATAGCGAAGGCATGTGCTTGGGATTTCATTGATTGTTTCATAGTTTTCACATAGTTGTCAACCATATATTCTCTTGTGTGCTTGGGAACCCGTTTTATTGCAATGTGAACACTTGTGTCCTCTCTTGATTTTTTCAATTTTTTCAAGTAAGATTACCTCCTCCCCAGAGCAAAAAATAAATAAAAATTGAGAAAATAAAAGTGTTATTTCATGTTAGGGATTTTCCACCATGTGTAAAGTTCACATGAGCCTTTTTGGGTAGTTGATGATGTTGTCCTTGACCAAATCTTCTGCATTGAGTCACCCATTTGTGTCTTTCAACTTGGTCATTACAATTTTAATTTTTTGTCAGCCTCATTAACCTATTAAAATTGAGTTGTATCCACATTCATTCTCCCTTGTGCCCCCATTCTACCTTCATCAAGTCACCTTCCATGGTTTCCTTTTAGAAGTGATTTCTTTCCAAGTCAATGTTTGTCATTGATCCATGTTTAAGGAAGTATTGCATCGCCCTCCCATGTTTTGCATGTCACTTGAGTCGAGCCCATGTACTGATTATTCATACATTATCTCCATACCTTGTATTGGTTGAAGGGATTCATCATTGCTTTTGTTCTGATAGATCTAATTCTATTTACAATGAATAATCTTGCTATAGGAGTTTGATCTAGAGGCTTAGTACTGTAGTTTCCACTTTCCTTGTTGGTGGATTTCCTAGCATTTTGGCAGTGGATTGTCATCTTATCTCTAATCAATTGGCTCATTTATTCAAACCCCAAAGTTTTGAACTAGTACCTTAGTGCCCATTCTCATCATTGGTGAGCTACCTCGCATGTTGCATGCATTTTTATCAACGATTTCTAACTACATGCTTTCTCCCATGTTCGACATAGACTCTTTATCACATAGGCATATCCTTATTTGGTGATGTTAGCACTAGAAGTCAACTCAACACTGTTTTTGAGTCAATCCTAGCACATCTTATTTAAAAATTCTCAATAATTTTATGAAGGTGGAAAGATCACACGTTTGGTTTCAACGAGGCTTATGATTTGAGTTATTTAAACTACTTTCTTATGTGCAGCCAACCAGGTAAATAAAACCTCTGATCAGTGAAATAAGATAAGTGATATGGTATGGAAGAATTGTGGAACAAACACTGATCAATTCACCAAAGAGAAACATGCTCTTTAATGCCTTTACTCAGTAAAAGAATGAATCATTACTCATAGACCCTTTCCAAGTAAGATTCAAATGGCTTAAACATTTATGTGGAAAATATTGCAATATATCCTATAATAAACCTTCTCAACACAGATTTGCAGTCATGTATCATAAAAAAACAAAATATGTTCAAGATGAAGTAAAAGAGATGATGAACAAAGAATAGAAACACATACAAAGCATTGTCTTCATAAGCAGATCATATCTTTACATAACAAAACATAAGCAAAAATTAGCTCTTGAAAGTTTTACAATGAAAAACAAAATATGGATCTGCCCCCTCTCGCACTCTTTTCATACCTCTATTTTATAAATAGATTACATTATTCTCAATATCGAAGAAAAATGGATCCAAAAACGTCCATCCCAAATTCAAAATGATGAGGTGGCTAGGCAATATTTAGGAAAAATAAATTGTCGAAATTCTGGAAAAATGATGCTAAGAAATCCACATGTTTCTTCCAAACCATGACACATGTGTAAAATCCGAGAGAGGTTTTTGGATATGAGTCCTTTATTGATAAAAAAAATCTTTCACTTTTCAAAAATAACCTTCCAGCTGCCCGGTATCTGTTCCCAAAGATAATGACTAAAACAAGAAAATTCATGAATTCCTAAATTTGAAAAATGAGTTGTAAAGATTCATTCGAATCTCCCAAACCATGACACTTGTGTAAAAACTGAAAGAAATTTTTGTATATGAGTCCATTATTGAGAAAAAAATCTTTCACTTTTCAAAAATAACCTTCCAGCTTCTCGGGATCTGTTCCCAAAGATAATGACTAAAACAAGAAAATTTCTGAATTTCTGGTAACTTCTTGCTAAAAACTAGGTCAACGTGATGATGTGTTCCCAAAATATTCTCCATCAAGGATTAAAAATTCCTTATCCGGTATCAATATGTTTGAAATATATATGAGTCAAAATTTAAAGGATGTGTTATCCCTAAAAAATAGGAGTGTTGGATAGTGACATCAAACACTAATTTCTAGGCAACAGTTTTACACTAGAATTGGTCTTTGACTAATCAAGATCCACTTAGAAAATGAGTTGTCCTTCCCTCTGACATTAAGTGATTGATATCCAACTCAAATCAACAATTAAATAGGTTGAATAGGTGGCTGGTCTTCTAATCATCCTCCAAAACCCTGTCATTTGCCTAAAAACAGGTTGAGCTACAAGAACTTCCTATAGCGCCATCGCACATTTTCTGCATAGGAAAACTACATGAAATTCCTGTAGCGCCCTTTTCAAAACATTAGTTTTAGAATTTAAATCCCCTCATATGACCTTAATATGGACAAAAATATGCTAAGAAGACCATATTATCTTTATATAAACAAAATATGAATTTTTAAGACCAAAATTTGATCATGAAAATATTAGTGCTAAAATTGGCTCCACGGGGGATGGCATGCTCCCTGCAAGGTGTTAAGAACAAGAAGACCTGTGCCTTTATCCATTGGTTTATGGATTCATTCATCTCATTCCAAACTTCTGCAATGTATTCTGAAACCAAAACATATTGCTGCAAACCAAATATAAACTAAATGTTGTACTCAAACTGAAAATAAAATACTTGCATTGCAAGCTTATTTATGCACACTCCTACCCCTACTCCAATCACCTGAATTGTTGATTGATCAAGTGTAATAAGCTTTCTGATGAAGCCACAAAAGCATAACTAATTAAATGTAATCCTTGTTTGCAACTAAGTAAGAGGACATGAAGAGATTATGTCATGAACAACAAAAATTCCACAAAAAGCATGTACTCATAGTTGCAAATAGATGAGATGCCAAAAATTGCATCATTTGGGATCTGTGGAAATGAAAAATCCATCCAGGATGCTACTGGACCCTGAAGAACATGGAAAGATTTTAACTGATTTAAAAGATCAAAAAGTTGTTGCTTGAAACCCACTACATGAATAAGATTGGGCTGCTCTTACTCTCCTTGCAATAGCTTATGAAAATCATATGTTTCACGACCAATAAGGGCATCAAAACACTCTTTAAAATGTTGATTAATTCCTTGAACAAGAGACTCATTTGCAACAGGAATTTCATAAAAATCATAAGGCAACATTGTATTTTGAAGAGGAAAAACATCATACTCATCATATTCTTCAATGGGAGCAATAGGTAAAGAGGGCATGACTATATCTTCAAGGATCTAATCTGAACTAATATCCTTCTTAATCTCTTCATGGATATCAAATCCTTTACATAAAAAAATCAAACTCATGACAACATCTTTCATAAGGAAGGTCAGTATAATATCTTCGCTTAAATGCAACATGAAAATCCTTCAACGAATGTATACTAGCAACACGAAGGGATTGACACCATCCACAAGCATGTTCTTCCAAAGAGAATCTAAACATCTTGATTAAGACATCCTCGTGAACAAGATCACGTTCAAACATGCATTTATGAATATTTAATAAGTGATTACCAGGATGATCATGCATGCTTCCTCTGAATCTAGGAAGGTTGTCATCCCATTAAGCTATAGTAAGCACTAGATGTGGAAAACCAACTATGTTTGATAAATCACAAAATGCATACCTCTGAGAAAGAATAGAAATAAGATTCAAAGGGCTTAAACATTTATGTGGCAAAGATTGCAATATAACATATAAATAAACCTTCTCAACACATATTTGCAGTAATGTATCATACAACAACAAAATATGTTCAATATGAAGTAAAAGAGATGATAAACAAAGACTAGAAACACACACTAGCCATTGGCTTCATAAGCAGTTGATATCTTTACATAACAAAATATAAGCAAAAATTAGCTCTTGAAAGTTCTACAATGAAAGAAAAAATAGGGATCTCCCCCCTCTCTCACTCTTTTCAGACTTATATTTTATAAGTATATTAAATTCTTCTCAAGATCTAAGAATAATGGATCCAAAAACCTCCATCCAAAATTCTAAATGATGAGGTCGCTGGACAAGTTTTAGGAAAAATAAACTGTCGAAATTCTGGAAAAATGATGCTCAGAGATCCACCTGTTTCTCCGAAACCATGAAACTTGTGTAAAATCCGAGAGATTTTTTTTTAGATGGGTCCGTTATTGAGAAAAACCTCTTTCACTTTTCAAAAATAACCTTCCATTTGTTTGGTATATGTTCCCAAAGATAATGACTAAAACAAGAAAATTCTTGAATTTCTGAATCTGAAAAATGAGTTGTAAATATTCATTCAATCTCTCAAACCATGACACGTGTAAAAAATGAAAGACATTTTTGTAGATGAGTTTTTTATTGAGAAAAACCTCTTTCACTTTTCAAAAATAACCTTCCAGCTTCCGAGGATCTGTTCCCAAAGATAATGACTAAAACAAGAAAACCCTTGAATTTCTAGTAACTTCTTGCTAAAAATTAGGTCAACATGATGATGTGTTCCCCAAATATTCTCCATCGAGAATTCAAATTTCCTTATCAGGTACCAAGGTGTTTCAAATATATATGAGTCAAAATTTAAAGTATGTAGTATCCCTAAAAAATAGGAGTGTTGGATAGTGACAACAAACCCTAATTTCTAGGCAACAATTTTACACTAGAATATGTCTTTGACTAATCAAGCTCCATTTGAAAAATGAGTTGTCCTTCTTTCTAATCTTACGTGATTGATCTCCAACTCACCTAAACGAGTAAATAGGTTGAATAGGTGGTTGGTCTCATAATCATCCTCCAAAATTGTGTCATTTGCCTAAAAACAAGTTGCGCTACAGAAATTTCGTGTAGCGCCAACGCACTTTTGTCGCATAGGAAAACTACAGGAACTTCCTGTAGTGCCCTTTTCAAAATATTAGTTTTAGAATTTAAAACCCCGCATATGAACTTAAGATGGATAAAAATATGCTAAGAAGACCATATTATCTTTATATAAGCAAAATATGATTTTTTAAGACCAAAATTTGATTATGAAAATATTAGTACTAATAGGTGGCATTGGTGTTCTAGATTTAGTCAATGACCATGGACATTTGTGATTCATTTCCACCAGTATTCAAACATATTCTTGAAGCTCTTTTATCCAATATTGGATTTCCTTCGTCCCTTTTAGCTTTGGTTCTCATATTCTTTAGTTTTATGTCATCCATTTTGGTTGCATTATATCATTGATATTAGACAATGTATCGATGATGTGTTGCTCTATTGATGTACTTTGGCATGACATTCTAATTATCAAGCCATGATACATTTATATGATGTACTTGATTTTACTTGAGAATGAGCATGGTTATGCCCGTTTGATAAAGGAAAGTAATATTATATTACATTTTGTTGTGTTTATAGGTGGTTTCCTTGTCCTCTATCTGGTAAGTGATTTCCTCTCTAGGCTCTTGAAAGTCTATTTTTATGAAGAAAAATGTAAGGTACTTTGGCCATGCAATAATTTGTCAACCTCGTGCATTGGGGCATATATGTTAATACTGGGACTTTGGATTGCATATACCAAACATTTTTATTCTTGGAATGCATTGATATGTGGCCTATTTAGTATGGAATTAATATTGAAATGTCCTAAAAGTTTGAAAAAATATTCATTTCCTTGATTTTAATAACTAGCATGTTTTTCTCTTTGAGATTTGCACGACCATGCTTAAGTAAGCTAAAAACTCATGGTCTCCTTTGACATGGTCAAACTCGATCAAGGAGTGCACCAACATTGATTTAATCACATTTTATCACTCTCGATGTGCCCAAAGGGTTGATATCTAGGGATGGTTCTAGAATATGGACTTATTCTTCATTAACAATCATAGAAGGAACCTTATGCCTATAAAATGACCCCTTTTATACTTTAAGAAGAACCTTCGATCTTAAGAGTGTTGAACTTGTGACAATGTGACTATTTATGCTTCTCGTTCAAAGGATAGGACCACTTGCAGTGTTGCTTCTATTTTCATATCATTCTAGGACAATCGAGAGGAAGATATTTCAACCATTGAAGGGAGTTTAAATTAGAAAGAGCCCTAGGGGGGGAATGAACCCAAAGGAGAAGGGATTCAAAGACACTGCATTGTATCAAGTAATGTATATATTGATGTAATATTTTCTTCTTGCAACAAAATTTCCTTTCACCACCCCCCCCCACCCAACATTACTTGTATTGATTTGATGTTATTTTTCACATGTTTTCTTTTCATTGAGTCCTCAAGTAATTATAAGATTTCTATCATGTTTAAATGAGATAGATCCAAGATTTCACCATTTTAGAGTAGGGAAAGGGTTTTGTTTGTCTTATGTGCAAGTGTACTTCATGCTATCGTCCTCCTCTCTCTCAATCAATCACACTCAAAAGACTCCTCGATAAGAACACATCACATCTTTTTTTGTTTATCTCTCTCCAAAACCCTAGTTTAATTTATATATTTCTTGCTTTGCTTGATAGAGTAAAACTCTTATTTTATTGTTGGATATCACTAGTATACCAATCAACTTAGAGGGGATTGTGTAGTACTCATCGTAGCAATAGTCCTATACCATGGTTGAACATTTATAAAGTTCATATTTTTAGAGATGTGTCAAACATCTAGAATCTTGCCAAAATGGCTTGACACTTATTCTTGTTCATTATTTATGGGAAATTTGGCATGGCAACTTTTTCTATTTCTACTAGAATTATTGGAATCAAATGGCTCTTTTACAATTTAGTCTTGATCCTCAAAGGGTTTTCCCAATGGATATAGAGCTCACTTCCATTGCAATAGTTAAGTTTTGGTTAGAGGAGGAGCTTCAAATGAGGTGAATTTTGAGGGGAAAAAATGGGCATTAAAACAAAAATGTACTACCAAAATCAACTTTAAAATAACTAATAGGATTCAAGATGATGATGTCAACCATAAAGGTAAATATTTTTGGAGGGAAAGGAAGACAACTATTTTTTTAATTGTATTTTCAACTTGTCTCCTTATAGGTTTACTCAAATTTCAAGTGTAGGCACTCATTGGATGTGGAATTAAATTTTGCATCCAAATAATACCCACTTTGCATACTTTTGATAGACCCACAATGAGATAAACTGGAAATACATGAAAAAATTGTATTTCTTTGAAGAAACACGTCCAATGAGTGCCCAAACTTGAAATTTAATTCCACATCCAACGAGTGCCTACAGTTAAAATTTGAGAAAACCTATTAGGAGATAAGTTGAAAATACAATTAAAAAAAGTGGTTTTCTTTCTTTCCCTTTGAAAACTCATAACCCTTATTTTACTATTTTAACTATTATTTCATTAGTTTCCTTAGGAGGCCCATTTTAGACCTTAAATTTCCCCTAATTAGTAATATATGTTTGTTCAACTCCAACCCTACGTTTTTTCACCAGTGGAAACATTTAGAGTCTTGGCCAATTTGGATCCCTCGTGAGCTAGTTAATGTGATTTGGTCAAAGTTGCAATTTCATCTTCTCTTTTATTAAACATAACTAGATATCCTCTAATGAGGTGGGAAAGGATTTAAAAACTTATTTGTAATTCAATTGTATCGACAACTTATGAAAATTTTGGGTCAAGTGACTCCTAATGGAATCTAGATGGAAATTTGGAATCCTAATATTTCACCTAAAATATCATTGTTTTCTATGGTAGTTGACATGGAAACAAAATCTTACTTGAGATAGCATTCATAAGCAAGGTCACTTGTGTCCCTCACAATGATGTATGTTCATGTGTAACACAAACTCTTAATCATATTTCTTTTTTCTCTATGCTTCCTACCTTTGGAGCTCGATCTTCTCTACAACATGCAATATCATTCTGAAATGACATGAAGCCAAAGATTTCTCTCATCATTGACCTTAGCGTACCTTCGCCCCACAGATCAAGGCACAATTGTGGAATATTATTCTTGGCTTTGTTACTTGGCATATATGGTTGGAAGAAAATAATTGTACTTTTGACAATAAAATCAATATGGTTCTTCATACTTGACATAAAACAATATGCAATATCAAAGAGGAAAGCTTATATCATCTTGGGAGGAAGGATGACATAAAGTGTTTGTCTTATGGTTTTAAAAATATTTCTTATGGGGATATTGTTGTTTTTAATTTCCAACATCTTCAAGGAGGGACTTTACCTATCTTGTTTCCCCCTAGTTGGATTGGCTCTACCTCCCTTTTTCTAGAAGCTTAATTTGACGGTGCTTCTAAGGAAACCCAAGTTGTGCATGGACTTGAGGTGTCCTATGGGATGAAATTGGTTAGGCATGTATATATTTGTCAATGAATATTGGATTGACTACATCCAACAACATGGATGAAATCATGCTCTATTTACAAGGGCTCAAACACACACATGTTCTCAATATTCAATACGTGGTTATAGCAGGCGATTCCCAAGTGGTTATATCAAAAAATCTAGTAACCTCATTAGCGTATGGGATCTGTTTGATTTCAAAACTAATTGGTGATTACTCATGCCCTTTCAAGTTATTATGGCCATATTACATACTTTCCAATGTGCCTAATTCCACCATTTTTGATGAGCTAGTAATACTATTGCACATTTATTAGTTATCAAAGGTGCAAATTTTTCATAGAGACATCAAAGGTCATGGATCACAAGGTAATGTCAATACTTTCCCTAGTTCTTTCTAGATCATGGGTTGTATAAGGAGAATAATCAACACTTCCATTCAAGATTTTGTTGATTTTGGAACACAAGGATCTCATTTCAACCCCCTCTTCTACAAGTTGTATATGGACCAATGCCATTCCATCATCATCTTTTTTTTTAATAATTTTTTAGGAGTGGTTCTTTGGGGAAAAATGCCCCCTAGTCACGGTCTAGTGGCTAGGCAGAGCAATGACTCCCTAAAAGATGGAAACTGACTTATAACTACCCAATTCACAAACTCTAATGATTGCTTTTATAAAATGGGAATAGGAAAAAGACAAAGGGCAGTACCTTGTATTATTTCGTTTGTAGTAGATTCCCCTTTCGTCCGATGCTTGCTCCTAAGTTGTAGGTTTGCTCACAGAGATGACCTAAAACAACACGTAGAACAATCTACAAGAGCATGTATGCAACCATTATTCACATAAAAATGTACTAATTCTAATGAAATAAGCCATAAACATTCAAACATATTCATAAGAACATAAACACGTGAATTGGGAAAGGACAACTCTCTTTATTTATAACATGTAAAGAAGATTACAACCAAAATCTTTGACATTGACACCTCTCTACAAACCTCGCATAGGCTCCTTCAATAAGACTCCAAGTGTATTAATCCCACAATCACTAGCAAGTCCCCACAATCAACATGCAAAACCAAGGGGTTTGATGGATTACATAAAGAGGATGAGAGAATGAGATTGTTGAGGATGGATACTCAGAACTAATTCGACAGCTGCCAACCAACAATTGCTTGCCACGTCATCACCTGACACGTCATTGTACGGTCTGTACGACCCTGCCACGTCAGACTGTACAGACTGTACAGTCAGCATCATTTTTTGTTTTTTTTTTCCTGTTTGACTTGACGAACAGATTGTTATATCTCTCGCTCCCGACGTCTGTTTGAGATGAAACGAGTTGTGTTGGGTTCGCAACGACGAGGTCTATGCTCTCGTCTGTTTTGAAGCGATTCCGAGCACTTTGAATTTTTGAGCAAAATTTGATCCCCTGATCAGTCCTACAAATGAATATTGGTTCTTTCCACTTAAAATGCAAACTTTTCAAAAGCGAACCAAGATCCTATGCTCAATCTATCTTACAATGTTTTTTTGTTTCCGATGAAATGCAAATACATAAGCCTTTTAGGAGAGAAAGTAACAAGGAACTTTGGGTTAGGACTTCTTTTCTTTCACAAACACAAACTAAGTTACAACATCCAAACAAACATGCAATGAAACATGAAAATGCAACTAAGAAGCTTCCATTTTATTTTTTCTGAAAATGAAAGCAAGGGAAGGAAAGAAAAAGCTTAAACTTAACCACAACCTTTTTTTTTTTTTTTCCTTTTGAAATGAAAACCTAAGGAGAAAAATAAAGAAACTTTTTTCTTTCTTTTTCAAAACATAGAAAGAGAGAAGGAAAACAAACAAAGACTAATTAGGTCCTAGACCACTGCCAGAGGGCAAGGATTCACAAGAATCCAGAGGAGAACTTCAAACTTGGATAAAAACATAAAGACAAAGAAGTCTATACAAAAGAGATCATCTTGCAATATTAAAGACGAACTGAGACTCAAACCCTGTAAGAGAATAATCAACAGAGGTCCCTGATACTCAAGAGGAATTGAGAGATCCAAAGTTTTTTGGAAAAGTGGTAAGGTTTTTTGAAAAAAAACCCAAAATGATACAAACACTCGTGTTGTGTTCAGAGAGCCTGGGTATGTACACAGGCTGTGTTAAGTCAAGACACGTATGTACGCTGTCTGAGCAACCAAGAGGTCACGTAGAGGTCTGAAAGTGTTCCAAAAAAGAAAGATTCAGACTTGAAACTAAGTCTAGGTAACCTGGTAAACACCTAGAGAGGGTGACCAGAGAATCATATAGACTCAGAAAGTACAATAAAAACAAGAAATCAAACCAAAAGAAAATCTCCTAAATAGACCCTAAGAAGACTCCCCAATGGAGTCACCAATTTTTCTTTGGGGAAAATTCCCCCTAGTCAAGGTCTAGTGGCTAGGCAGAGCAATGACTCCCTTAAAGACGAAAATTGACCTATTCCTACCCAATTCACAAACCCTAATGATTGATTTTAGAAAAGGGAAATAGGAAAAAGTTAAAGGAAGGTACCTTGTATCCTTTTGTTTGTAGTAGATCCCCCTTTCGTCTGGTGCTTGCTCCTAAGTTGCAAGTCTCCTCCCAAAGTTGACCTGAAACAACAGAGAGAACAATCTACAAGAACATGTATGCAACCATTATTCACATAAAAATGTACTAATTCTCATGAAGTAAGCCATAAACATTCAAACATATTCATAAGAACATAAACACATGAATTGGGAAATGACAACTCTCTTTTATTGATAACATGTAAAGAAGATTACAACCAGAATCTTTGACGTTGACACCGCTCTACGAACCTCACTTGGGCTCCTCCAATAAGACCCCAAGTGCATTAATCCCACAATCACTAGCAAGTCCCCACAATCAACATGCAAAACCAATGGGTTTGGTGGATTGCATAAAGAGGATGAAAGAATGAGATTGTTGGAGATGGATACTTAGAACTAGATGCAAAGGCTCAGAGAGAGAAGGAGAAATTTGGACAGAGTTTCCTTGCTTCTTCATTCTATATCCTTGAATGACCCCCTTAAGGCCCTTTTTAAATGTCAATTTGATGTTTATTCGGTTCTTGGAAGGGCTACAGGAGGTAAAAATGGTTGTGCAACCCAACATAGCCTATAAACCCCGTTGGGAAGTGTGGAATTTTTAATTTTTTGTAAATTTTGTGAGTATATGCGGGTTGTGTATGTATTAGCTAGCGTATGTACACGAGCTGCATGTATATCATGGCACACACACCTTGCAAAAAAGAGTTTTTAAGAAGGAAACTCAACAAAAGTGATTTGCAAGTGTGTATATGGATGAGCCATGGCCAATAATGCATAGTGGTGGAATTTTGGACTATAAAATATGCCCCCTAATGTGTGAGGTCAAAAGAGAAATTGATGACTGAAATACATTACAATTTCTGAGGGAAAGCATTGAGTAAAGTGAGTCCAGGTGAATGTTCATGAGCATATTATCTGCAATAAGATCAATCTCTCTAAGGGGGGCATACCCATGCTCGTGACTAACTAAGCATGGCTACCAATAAAGTACACCACAAATCCATGTCAGATATATATAATAATCATGGCCATGTGAAATATAGATAGTGGATCCATGTCAACAAGGATCGTAGCCACAAACAATATACAGTGGAGCTACGTCTCAAAATCATCGGAATATATAAGAGGTACAACAACATATACAAGTTGATCTTCAGGAAGTATCAATGTCTATAGCTAGAGATGATAGCTTCATAACTCGAGTAATGTCTTCAAGATATAAAAAAACTCGGGTAGGAGTATAATAAGAGTGTAAGACTCACTATCCCGAGGTCTTCGACAAGCCGTCATGAAAATATTGGAGGATCTCGAACATCAGGCATGGAACTTCATTGATTATGAATGTGGACATGATAGGACTCTTAGGATGGTCGACTTATGAAGGTTAAGAGACTGACTGCAGAATGGCTTACTCAAGCTATAAAAATTCCCTTGGATAAAACCATGACATATAAAGTGACTCAGGCAACATGTTATTCATATAATTTTGTGACATAGGAGGTATAAAAAACTCTCCATATATTTGGAAGAGTAACCAAACGGAGGAGGACACAACTCTATATAATGAGAACAACTTCCTAAGGTCATTATAAATCCAAAAACCAAGTAATAAACTAAAGGATGTGCTTTGTCCAAGGGCGAGAATATTGTTGTCAACAAAAATGATAACGCATCCCTTCCCCTCATTTTGGAATATTTGGGTTTTTTGTCTTTTTCATATATTTAATGAGCTTGAAAAATAATAAAATAACGCTATGTTACAAAGGAGGAATAAGTGTTTCAATCAAGCAGACAAGTTCCAATCGCATGGAACATACTGATGCTCAGTGAAAGGAGACATGTGCATGATAATGACACTCGGGAAAATTCCTCCATGGGTGAGGGTGTCAGATTGCAAAGGCAAAAATGTTGCAAGGCCCGCACCTAAGGAATGCTCTAAAAGTTCAGCAACAACAAAATGGAGTCGAAATTAGTCCAAAGACATAAGAGTGAGACATGCAATGCAATTACGGATGGACACAAAGGAGATTCCTTCAATGTAAAGTTTTATGAGCCCAGAGAAGGTAATCTCGGTGGGTTTTCACTTTTAGAGAATCTGAAAAACACTAAAAGAAGACTCCAAAGTGTTCTTTTTTCATACATTTAGAGCCTCGAGCCCGAAAAAGGATAAAATAATACTTGGGAATACTCTCCCTGCGAGACATATCTCCCGGGGTGCACCTTTTTCGTAAGTTGAGTCTCTGAGGTCCGAAAAAGGTTTAAACTTATACCAAGGAGAACTATAATTCCTTTTTCGTAAGTTAAGTTCCCCAAGCTCGAAAAATGGATAAACTAATACCTGGGACAACTCGCCCATCGAGACGTATCCCCCGAGGTATTCCTTTTTCCTAGTTAATCTATTGGCTAAAAAAAGGGGTAAACTTATACCAAAAGATGTTCTTTCTAGACCAATTAACAAGTGTGAAAGAAACAAAGAAGACTGCATGGGTTTCCTTTTTGTAAATAAGACTATTTAGGAAGTCTGAAAAGGACTTAAAGAAGACTGCAGGGGTTTCCTTTTTTGTAAATAATCTCCAAGGCCCAAAAAAGAGATAAATCAAAACTAGAGAGAATGGTCCTTTTTTCGTAAATTTAGTTCCTCGGGCCCAAAAAAGGGATAAACATATACCTAAGAATACTCTCCTCACGAACCGTAGCTCCTAGGGTGTACATTTTTCATAAATTAGCCATCTGAACCAAAAAAGGGGTAAACCATCGCCGGATAGATGTGCCTTAAGGTTTCATTTTGACGAGCATTAAGGGAAACAAGATCGCTCGACAATATTTTCAATTTTAGGGAGTGTGAAAAGAGCTTAAAGGAGACTTCGGGGGGGCTCCTTTTCGTAAGTAATCTAAGCAAGGCCGAAAAGGATAAATAATCGCTCAGTAGATGTCTCTTTCATATTTTAAGTGAGCTTGAAATAAGACAAACCTTGCTCTAGGGGAGTCTGATAGGAGAGGCCAAAAATGATGACTAAGGAGGAGAATGAGGCTTCCAACATGAAGTCATGATGGGACTAAAGAGACTCTCGAGACTATGGATAACTTACAGTTTGCATGCCAAAATGAAACAATGGGTTCTATCTAGGGCACCCATGGAAGGAAGGCTCTACCACTGAATTACAACACTTCTAGAGCAACATGAAAGGTTTTGTTTCACACTTCAGTGAGATCAATCCTATGGTAAAGCGGAAATCATCAATAAGATGCAAAATGAAAGGTGAAAAGGAACTACCTTAGATGCAAGTGACAATGACTCATTTTTTCCATAGGATGACATAAATATTTTTTCTATTAAAAATTCCAAACCCAAAATCTTAACAGATTTATGTAACCAAAATATCATCTAAAGAAATCAATCCTTCCACCAAACCAACGTTAGAGAAGAAACCAGGGTCAAACTTAGGTAAAAAAAAGGTCAAAAAATCTATAAATACGAGTAAAAAGGGTCATTTTTACCATTGCATTGTGAAAAATACCAAAAAGGGCCAAAAACCCTCTTCTTTCTTTTGCAAATTCAGAGAGCTACGGTGGAAGCAAATCGACTCCCTCTTGGACCAAGTAAATAATGCTTCCCTCAACTTATATTTTCATCCATTTATTGTGTTTTATAGGGAACTTTGGGGGCCACGCGCCCTAAAAATATTCTTGGTTGTGCGTGTACGTGTGTTGTGCATGCTCAACACGCGTATGTAAGTGGGTTGCGATACAACCAGACATCGTACATACGTGACTGTTGTCAAAAGAGCCCACGTACATGCCTAATTTAAATAAAAAAGAAGAGTAACTAACCCAAGCATTTGCTTGTGATGATGCATGATGTATGTGCAGTGGTGATAAAGAGAGCATGAAGAGGTGGACCAAGTTGTTGAAGATGATCTCGAGGTAGTTGCGGCATTAAAACAATGTGGAATGTGGAAATTCTTTTGATGCCCTTATATGTAAGCCCAACCAAGGCTCTTAAACCATTTAGTCGACTATTGGAATCTCGATGTTGAAGCCTTCATGCTTGAGGGATAATCCCTCGTATCAACGACCAAAGATATCTACTTCTTAACAGGCCTCTCTAGGAGGGGTGAGCCAGCAAACCTCAAGACTTTTCCACCTGGACCATATGCGATTGTGCATTATATAGGGAAGTATTGTGAGGTTGTGACTAAGAAAGTAGGGTCTCAAGTCCCCGTTCAGAAAATCAGAAGTCTAAGCTTGAGGGTGATATTGTATATGATTGGCCGAATCACTGGATCCATAACACTACACCAGTCTTCCAGGGCTCAAATGCATTGTTTCGTTCAGTTCCTTCAGTCAGTTGTCTTTGACTGGAGCACTACTATGCTCAGCTATATTAAAGTCCAACTTACAGACTACAAGTGTAGAAAGAACAAAAACTTTGTATTTGGAATAGTATTGTGTGCATTTTGTTTTTAGAGAGTGTCGAGAATATGCCCAAAGGAGAGTGTACGAGGGCACATTGCATCATTCTCAACACTCTACAGGTGGGTCACCTTGATGCCACATTAGGGAGCAGGAGGATTTCATGAGTCATATAATGATGTCTTCTTCGAGCTGCAGCACAAGGAAAGATAGGTACAATTTTCTTTTTGATTGAATTTTTAATTTTTATAATTTCTTAGTATGAAAGAAAACATATTTTTGGTAATGTCATATTACCAACTTATACTCTGATATGTACAGATGTGGGACTAGTGAGACTAGTGGATTTCCCTCGGTCTAGATGTCGTCCACGAGAACATGCCAAGATAGGAGGAGTTGCATTAGAGGTAGGACCATCGACGACAGAGGATGAGCGAGTTTTGAGGCGGGTGGAGAGGAATCTGACTGCCCTCACCTGCAGTGTCCCTATGGCAAAGGTTAAGGACCTACCACCCTTAATGCAACCACATGTAGTGGGAGTGCCTCGAACATGGGTTCAAGTTTTCAAGTGTCTAACCAACATTGTAGTGTGTTATAACTGGGCTAATAGGCTCATGGCTTAGACTAGGCTTGTACATTAGCAGTGTCAAGAGCACCTATTTTTGTATCTTTACATGTATTGAGGGATTGAGCCCAACTATGTATATTTGACATGTATTGAGGCCTATGGCACACATTTTGTACCATGACACTATTTTTTTGACACTATATTATATCTATACATCTATATTTTTTCCTTATGGAGTAAATATGTTTTCTACAAAAATATTTACATTGTGTGTTTGTGTATTCTCTTATTTACATGTGTGAAAGATGCCAATCTAAAACATGATTTGTTAAAGTGTCAGTTAATTTATTAAAGTGCCTAGGAACATGAATATATGTAATATAATTAGAATAATGTTCAGAGAGGCGTACCTTAAGAAAATGTCGGTGAAGGGTGGGATCGTGCACGTGATATACTCCATTCAACTCTGACACTATCAACTGTGCGTCTAAGTAGACCTGAAGGCGAGAAATACCGTGTGATAGAGAATCATGTAGTAGTTCTATAACTACACTATATTCGACAACATTGTTGGTTACTTAACATAGGCAAGAACTTCCCGAAGACATCGAATGAACAGTGGGTGCAAAGATCACCCAATCTGTGGAAGCAAGCTTTCGATTATGTCAGCTAAAACCATATGTGAACCCAATATAAACCTTAGATCCCCTTTGTTGGAGCCGCCCCTGTTTTTTTTTTTCAGCCCTTCACAAGTTTCATTCTTAATGCTTGAATTCTAAAGAGTGGTTTTCATTTTTCCCTCTGAGATATAGACGATCTCTGAAGTTTGATCACGCGAGCAGCGATGATTTTTCCACTCTCGAAACAAGTCCTATCTGTCGTAAAATGTTTCCTCTTTGCCCCCTATTTTTCTAGCCCTTCACAAGTTTCATTCTTAATGCTTGAAATCTAAAAATGGTTTTTCATTTTTTCTCGGAGATATTGATTATCTCTGAAGCTTGATCACGCGACTAGCGATGATTTTTTCCACTCTTGAAACAAGTCCTATCTATCGTAAAATGTTTCCTCTTTCGTTCTACCTCAGGATCTCGTAGATCGGATACTATAACTCAGGCAGTCCACACATCCCGAGTCACGAAACAACGAAGTCATTTTAACTTTTCACTCAAAACAGTAACGAGGGTAAAGTTTGCCTCAACTCATGTTTAAACGTTGCCGGGGTTTCGCGCCTCGACGATCTTCAAACCTAAAATTTTACTCTCATAACCCCGATAGCCGAGAATACAAGTTCCTTATTTGAGTAACTCATGTCAAGGTTAAGGGTAAAAGCTAAACCATGGTAAAAGATTCTCTCGGCATTTCGCCACTCGGCGTTGTCCTTTTTGAAAGTTTGATCGTCTAAACCCCGACTCGCGAAGTCACGATGCAGTTATAACGTGACTAATTAATTACATAATCCAAGATTATCATCCCTTTTAATTAAGTCATGTTATCGCTATCTCGTGGTTTCGTAGCTCGGCATGTAAATCTCCCAGAAATTTATCTTCGAAGCTCCGAATTGCGATATGGCGAATATAATAATCATAAATTTAATCAAGCCTCAAATCAATGTATATCCCACACTTTGATGTTAGCATGATTTACGAGGTAGCCTTTTCCTCCATGTGCCAACTGAGAATTAAAGCTGCCAAAATTTATGACACTGATGAGGGAATAGGGTAAATCGACGTAAGATCGGATTTTTTATGACAGAATTTATTTCCAAATGTGATTTGATTTTTACATTTGAGAGTTAATACAAGCAGATCTGAAGATTCTCAATTCCGTCATGACTGTGTTACAAGTTTGCTTCTTTGTATCTCTTATTTCATTTCATTTCATATTCTTAACTGATGTGCTTCGTTATAATTTAGTACGACCACTACTATAGAGAATGAATTTTGTTTTTTTGTAATTGTTTACTGTCTTTCCTCTGCACCAGCTATCAGCGGGTGTAAGATCAGTCTGCATTTTCAGAATTCTACACATATTCTTTTCTACATTGGTTATTTCCTTACAATTTTTCCTCTTATGTTTATGCGTGATATCCTCCCTCGATAGGAGGCTTATATCATAGACAGCTAAATGTTTTTCTCCCATCTCACACCTTTTATTAAAATATAATACAGTTACGGGAAAGAGCCTTTGATTTAAATATAATACAGTTACGGGAAAGAGCCTTTGATTTGCATCCCTATTTTATTCCTAAACCGTAAATTCTCTTTTATATGACCAAATTGAGACAACACTTAATCTCTCTCTGAAGTTTTTTCATTTTTTTATTGTTCCTCCATGACTGTCCATGTACCAGCACAACCAAATATCGAACCCAGACTATCGGACCAAATGCACATTGCCTTAAACCTCTTTGACACAATTCTTAAGACAGCAACAAACTAGGCCGAACTTGAATGATCATGGGTAACCATTGAACAAGATATAACTATCCAAGAATAGTTTGAAGCTAGACAACGCCAACGTAGAAATCTCCCCTAGTTTCCTTTGCCGAAGGCTGACGTTTCTCTCTTCCTCATCTTTTACCCACTTTTTGATGCCTTGACATTGTACTTCTAAGCCTTAAGTACAGACTCAGGAACAACACCCTTGATGTCTGCCACAAAGCAAATACACAAATGAACGACACTTCCATAAAATAGAAAGAGTTAAACTTTATACATAAATATACAATATTTACAAGAAGTCACACTTAGGTGACCAACCTAAGCATGATACTTTTTTAAATAAATCCCATTTCTGGGCCCAAGAAACACATTGCCTTCAAAATCAACCAATTTGTACGTGCCTTTCTCCAAAACCTTCTTTACAATGAACGGTCCAAACCACATGGTTTTGAACTTGCCTGCCCCCACGTGGTCTTTATCTTGATCATAGACCAAGACAAGATCACCTTCAGAGAAAGCCCTAGGGAGAATCTATCTATCATATTGACACTTGATGTGAAGTTTATGAGCCTCGTTGGACATGGCTGCATCCTGCCGCTACTCATAGAACTGCTCGAGATAGACAAGACGTTCTTCGAGTTCAGTTGTGTTGGGGAGTAGTTCCACTACCAACTTGAGTGAAGGAACTTGACACTCTATAGGAAAAACTTCCTCCATATCATAAAAAAGTTCAAGGGGATAAAATCTTGTAGTAGTCTTGATTGAGATTCGATATGCCCAAAGCGCAGAGTATAACATCAAATTCCAATTCGACTTATCTAAATTGATTGTTCGTTGGAGAATGGTTTTAAGAGACTTGCTGACAACCTCCACCTGGCCATTCACCTGTGGACAATAGGGTGACGAATGTTCCTATCTAAATCCTAGCTTTGACATTAACTTTGTCATCATTTTATTTTGGAAGTGACTTCCATGGTCGGTGACAATCTCCTTCAGTATATCGAACCTTGAAATGATTTGGTTGAAGATAAAGAGTGATGCAGTTTATCCATCATTGTTGAACGTTGGCATGGCTTCGACCCACTTGGTGAAGTAGTCTACCGTCACAATGATGTATCGATTCCCCCTAGAAGAAGTTGGGTGGTATGTGGTGAAATCAATCCCCCACTTGGTGAAGGGGTCAACTATGATTACGGGGAACATAGGAGCAGGGTGTGTCTGCATCTTCTGAAAGAAGATATGGCACATATGACATCTCTTAATTGCCTCAATACAATCTTTGAATAATGAGGGCCAGAAGTATCCAACGCGAAGGATTTTCTGAGCTGTCGCCAACCCAGAAAGGTGATCACCACATGCTCTAGTGTGGCAATCATTTAGCACAAATTATGCTTCTTCATGGGTAAGACAACGATGAAGAACCGAATAAACTCCTTGATGATGAAACGTATCGTTGATAATAAGGTAATTTTGGGCCTGATGACATATCCATCGATGCTCATCGTGAGAAGCAGATGGGGGCACTTCAAATTTTGGAGATACATGAGTATATACCCATACCAAGGGTCGAAAGACATAATGAGGAAGAGGTCCTCCCTGAAAAATGAATCTTTAAACTAATCTTTGACACTCTCAATTGGAAGCTCAAAGATTAACTTTGTGAAGACCAGAGATTTCTTGGACTTTACTGAAACAAAATCCAAGGTGAACTCTTGTAAAATAATGATCCACCTACTAATCTTTCTGTCGATGACACATCGCGTCAAAACATATTGAAATGCATTGACGATGGCCAGGACAATGTTCTTACGTAGTAAAATATGATGACAGAATCTTTGGATGGAATGAACAACTTCCAAAGCCAATTTCTCAACATGAGTATAGTTGTGCTCTGGTCCGACTGAGCCCCGACCGAGGTAATAGATAACGTGTTCCTAGAGCACGTCATCCTCCTGAACTCCGACCATGCCGATGGTGGATTCTTCTGCAGCTAGATACAACAGGAAATCCTTGCCATAATCAGTAGGTCTGAGGAGAAGGGGAGATACTAAGGCACTTTTTAACGCTTCAAAAGAACGTTGAGCTGCTTCGTCCCAATATAATGGGAACCCCTTCTTTAACAAATGCATAAACCCCTTTTTAATT